>OU892281.1:31673958-31745059 GCA_917834065.1 Ceutorhynchus assimilis | reverse complement strand
GTAAAAAACTCAAAGGGATTGAATTGAGTTATTATTAATGGAGTTATGACTTTTTTTTTAAAATAATGATATTTTTTAAAGTAATAAAACTCTACAAACAATTTTTTCACTCAAAAACTGAAGTGAGTGTAGAGTTGAAATTTTGACGACTTTTTCCTAAATATTCAATGTAAAAAAATACTAAAAACTCAAAGGGGATTGAATTGAGTTACTATTAATGGAGTTATGACTTTTTTTTTAAAATAATGATATTTTTTAAAGTAATAAAACTCTACAAACAATTTTTTCACTCAAAAACTGAAGTGAGTGTAGAGTTGAAATTTTGACGACTTTTTCCTAAATATTCAATGTAAAAAATACTAAAAACTCAAAGGGATTGAATTGAGTTATTATTAAATAGAGTTATGAGTTTTTTTTAAAATAATGATATTTTTTAAAGTAATAAAACTCTACAAACAATTTTTTCACTCAAAAACTGAAGTGAGTGTAGAGTTAAAATTTTGACGACTTTTTCCTAAATATTCAATGTAAAAAATACTAAAAACTCAAAGGGATTGAATTGAGTTATTATTAATGGAGTTATCACTTTTTTTTTAAAATAATGATATTTTTTAAAGTAATAAAACTCTACAAACAATTTTTTCACTCAAAAACTGAAGTGAGTGTAGAGTTGAAATGTTGACGACTTTTTCCTAAATATTCAATGTAAAAAATACTAAAAAACTCAAAGGGATTGAATTGAGTTATTATTAATAGAGTTATGAGTTTTTTTTTAAAATAATGATATTTTTTAAAGTAATAAAACTCTACAAACAATTTTTTCACTCAAAAACTGAAGTGAGTGTAGAGTTAAAATTTTGACGACTTTTTCCTAAATATTCAATGTAAAAAATACTAAAAACTCAAAGGGATTGAATTGAGTTATTATTAATAGAGTTATGAGTTTTTTTTAAAATAATGATATTTTTTAAAGTAATAAAACTCTACAAACAATTTTTTCACTCAAAAACTGAAGTGAGTGTAGAGTTGAAATTTTGACGACTTTTTTCCTAAATATTCAATGTAAAAAATACTAAAAACTCAAAGGGATTGAATTGAGTTATTATTAATAGAGTTATGAGTTTTTTTTAAAATAATGATATTTTTTAAACTAATAAAACTCTACAAACAATTTTTTCACTCAAAAACTGAAGTGAGTGTAGAGTTAAAATTTTGACGACTTTTTCCTAAATATTCAATGTAAAAAATACTAAAAACTCAAAGGGATTGAATTGAGTTATTATTAATGGAGTTATGACTTTTTTTTAAAATAATGATATTTTTTAAAGTAATAAAACTCTACAAACAATTTTTTCACTCAAAAACTGAAGTGAGTGTAGAGTTGAAATTTTGACGACTTTTTCCTAAATATTCAATGTAAAAAATACTAAAAACTCAAAGGGATTGAATTGAGTTATTATTAATAGAGTTATGAGTTTTTTTTAAAATAATGATATTTTTTTAAAGTAATAAAACTCTACAAACAATTTTTTCACTCAAAAACTGAAGTGAGTGTCGAGTTGAAATTTTGACGACTTTTTCCTAAATATTCAATGTAAAAAATACTAAAATCTCAAGGGGATTGAATTGAGTTATTATTAATGGAGTTATGACTTTTTTTTTAAATAATGATATTTTTTGAAGTAATAAAACTCTACAAACAATTTTTTCACTCAAAAAACTGAAGTGAGTGTAGAGTTGAAATTTTTGACGATTTTTTCCTAGATATTCAATGTAAAAAATACTAAAAACTCAAAGGGATTGAATTGAGTTATTATTAATGGAGTTATGACTTTTTTTTTAAAATAATGATATTTTTTTAAAGTAATAAAACTCTACAAACAATTTTTTCACTCAAAAACTGAAGTGAGTGTAGAGTTGAAATTTTGACGACTTTTTCCTAAATATTCAATGTAAAAAATACTAAAAACTCAAAGGGATTGAATTGAGTTATTATTAATGGAGTTATGACTTTTTTTTTTAAAATAATGATATTTTTTAAAGTAATAAAACTCTACAAACAATTTTTTCACTCAAGAAACTGAAGTGAGTGTAGAGTTGAAATTTTGACGACTTTTTCCTAAATATTCAATGTAAAAAATACTAAAAACTCAAAGGGATTGAATTGAGTTTATTATTAATAGAGTTATGAGTTTTTTTTAAAATAATGATATTTTTTTAAAGTAATAAAACTCTACAAACAATTTTTTCACTCAAAAACTGAAGTGAGTGTAGAGTTAAAATTTTGACGACTTTTTCCTAAATATTCAATGTAAAAAATACTAAAAACTCAAAGGGATTGAATTGAGTTATTATTAATGGAGTTATGACTTTTTTTTAAAATAATGATATTTTTTAAAGTAATAAAACTCTACAAACAATTTTTTCACTCAAAAACTGAAGTGAGTGTAGAGTTGAAATTTTGACGACTTTTTCCTAAATATTCAATGTAAAAAATACTAAAAACTCAAAGGGATTGAATTGAGTTATTATTAATGGAGTTATGACTTTTTTTTTAAAATAATGATATTTTTTAAAGTAATAAAACTCTACAAACAATTTTTTCACTCAAAAACTGAAGTGAGTGTAGAGTTGAAATGTTGACGACCTTTTTCCTAAATATTCAATGTAAAAAATACTAAAAACTCAAAGGGATTGAATTGAGTTATTATTAATAGAGTTATGAGTTTTTTTTTAAAATAATGATATTTTTTAAAGTAATAAAACTCTACAAACAATTTTTTCACTCAAAAACTGAAGTGAGTGTAGAGTTAAAATTTTGACGACTTTTTCCTAAATATTCAATGTAAAAAATACTAAAAACTCAAAGGGATTGAATTGAGTTATTATTAATAGAGTTATGAGTTTTTTTTAAAATAATGATATTTTTTAAAAGTAATAAAACTCTACAAACAATTTTTTTCACTCAAAAACTGAAGTGAGCGTAGAGTTGAAATTTTGACGACTTTTTCCTAAATATTCAATGTAAAAAAATACTAAAAACTCAAAGGGATTGAATTGAGTTATTATTAATAGAGTTATGAGTTTTTTTTAAAATAATGATATTTTTTAAACTAATAAAACTCTACAAACAATTTTTTCACTCAAAAACTGAAGTGAGTGTAGAGTTAAAATTTTGACGACTTTTTCCTAAATATTCAATGTAAAAAATACTAAAAACTCAAAGGGATTGAATTGAGTTATTATTAATGGAGTTATGACTTTTTTTTAAAATAATGATATTTTTTAAAGTAATAAAACTCTACAAACAATTTTTTCACTCAAAAACTGAAGTGAGTGTAGAGTTGAAATTTTGACGACTTTTTCCTAAATATTCAATGTAAAAAATACTAAAAACTCAAAGGGATTGAATTGAGTTATTATTAATAGAGTTATGAGTTTTTTTTAAAATAATGATATTTTTTAAAGTAATAAAACTCTACAAACAATTTTTTCACTCAAAAACTGAAGTGAGTGTCGAGTTGAAATTTTGACGACTTTTTCCTAAATATTCAATGTAAAAAATACTAAAATCTCAAGGGGATTGAATTGAGTTATTATTAATGGAGTTATGACTTTTTTTTAAATAATGATATTTTTTTGAAGTAATAAAACTCTACAAACAATTTTTTCACTCAAAAACTGAAGTGAGTGTAGAGTTGAAATTTTGACGATTTTTTCCCTAGATATTCAATGTAAAAAAATACTAAAAACTCAAAGGGATTGAATTGAGTTATTATTAATGGAGTTATGACTTTTTTTTTAAAATAATGATATTTTTTAAAGTAATAAAACTCTACAAACAATTTTTTTCACTCAAAAACTGAAGTGAGTGTAGAGTTGAAATTTTGACGACTTTTTCCTAAATATTCAATGTAAAAAATACTAAAAACTCAAAGGGATTGAATTGAGTTATTATTAATGGAGTTATGACTTTTTTTTTAAAATAATGATATTTTTTAAAGTAATAAAACTCTACAAACAATTTTTTCACTCAAAAACTGAAGTGAGTGTAGAGTTGAAATTTTGACGACTTTTTTCCTATCTAAATATTCAATGTAAAAAAATACTAAAAACTCAAAGGGATTGAAATGAGTTATTATTAATGGAGTTATGACTTTTTTTTAAAATAATGATATTTTTTAAAGTAATAAAACTCTACACACAATTTTTTCACTCAAAAACTGAAGTGAGTGTAGAGTTAAAATTTTGACGACTTTTTCTTAAATATTCAATGTAAAAAATACTAAAAACTCAAAGGGATTGAATTGAGTTAATTATTTATGGAGTTATGACTTGTTTAAAAATAATGATGTTTTGTAAATTCATATTCTACAAACAATTTTATCACTCAAAAACTGAAGTGAGTGTAAAGTTGAAATTTTGAGGATTTTTTTCTAAAGATTCAATGTAAAAAATACTAAAAACTCAAAGGGATTGAATTGAGTTATTATTAATGGAGTTATGACTTGTTTAAAATAATGATGTTTTTGTAAATTAATACTCTACAAACAAATTTATCACTCAAAAACTGAAGTGAGTGTAGAGTTGAAATTTTGAGGACTTTTTTCTAAAGATTCCATGTGAAAAATACTAAAAACTCAAAAGGGATTGAATTGAGTTAATATCAATGGAGTTATGACTTTTTTTAAATAATGATATTTTGTAAAGTAATACTCTACAAACAATTTTATCACTCAAAAACTGGAGTGAGTGGAAAGTTGAAATTTTGAGGACTTTTTTCTAAAGATTTAATGTAAAAAATACTAAAAACTCAAAGGGATTGAATTGAGTTATTATTAATCGAGTTATGACTTTTAAAATAATGATATTTTTTAAAGTAATACTCTACAAACAATTTTATCACTCAAAAACTGGAGTGAGTGGAAATTTGAAATTTTGAGGACTTTTTTCTTAAAATTCAATGTAAAAAATACTAAAAACTCAAAGGGATTGAATTGAGTTATTATTAATGGAGTTATGACTTTTTTTAAAATAATGATGTTTTGTAAAGTAATACTCTACAAACAATTTTTTTTACTCAAAAACTGAAGTGAGTGAGTAGAGTTGAAATTTTGAGGACTTTTTCCTAACGATTCAATGTAAAAAATACTAAAAACTCAAAGGGATTGAATTGAGTTATTATTAATGGAGTTATGACTTTTTTAAAATAATGATTTTTTTGTAAAGTAATACTCTACAAACAATTTTTTTACTCAAAAACTGAAGTGAGTGTAGAGTTGAAATTTTGACGACTTTTTCCTAAATATTCAATGTAAAAAAATACTAAAAACTCAAAGGGATTGAATTGAGTTATTATTAATGGAGTTATGACTTTTTTTTTTAAAATAATGATATTTTTTAAAGTAATAAAACTCTACAAACAATTTTTTCACTCAAAAACTGAAGTGAGTGTAGAGTTGAAATTTTGACGACTTTTTCCTATCTAAATATTCAATGTAAAAAATACTAAAAACTCAAAGGGATTGAAATGAGTTATTATTAATGGAGTTATGACTTTTTTTTAAAATAATGATATTTTTTAAAGTAATAAAACTCTACACACAATTTTTTCACTCAAAAACTGAAGTGAGTGTAGAGTTAAAATTTTGACGACTTTTTCTTAAATATTCAATGTAAAAAATACTAAAAACTCAAAGGGATTGAATTGAGTTAATTATTTATGGAGTTATGACTTGTTTAAAATAATGATGTTTTGTAAATTCATATTCTACAAACAATTTTATCACTCAAAAACTGAAGTGAGTGTAAAGTTGAAATTTTGAGGATTTTTTTCTAAAGATTCAATGTAAAAAATACTAAAAACTCAAAGGGATTGAATTGAGTTATTATTAATGGAGTTATGACTTGTTTAAAATAATGATGTTTTGTAAATTAATACTCTACAAACAAATTTATCACTCAAAAACTGAAGTGAGTGTAGAGTTGAAATTTTGAGGACTTTTTTCTAAAGATTCCATGTGAAAAATACTAAAAACTCAAAAGGGATTGAATTGAGTTAATATCAATGGAGTTATGACTTTTTTTAAATAATGATATTTTGTAAAGTAATACTCTACAAACAATTTTATCACTCAAAAACTGGAGTGAGTGGAAAGTTGAAATTTTGAGGACTTTTTTCTAAAGATTTAATGTAAAAAATACTAAAAACTCAAAGGGATTGAATTGAGTTATTATTAATCGAGTTATGACTTTTAAAATAATGATATTTTTTAAAGTAATACTCTACAAACAATTTTATCACTCAAAAACTGGAGTGAGTGGAAATTTGAAATTTTGAGGACTTTTTTCTTAAAATTCAATGTAAAAAATACTAAAAACTCAAAGGGATTGAATTGAGTTATTATTAATGGAGTTATGACTTTTTTTAAAATAATGATGTTTTGTAAAGTAATACTCTACAAACAATTTTTTTACTCAAAAACTGAAGTGAGTGTAGAGTTGAAATTTTGAGGACTTTTTCCTAACGATTCAATGTAAAAAATACTAAAAACTCAAAGGGATTGAATTGAGTTATTATTAATGGAGTTATGACTTTTTTAAAATAATGATTTTTTGTAAAGTAATACTCTACAAACAATTGTATCACTCAAAAACTGGAGTGAGTGGAAAGTTGAAATTTTGAGGACTTTTTCCTGAAGATTCAATGTAAAAAATACTAAAAACTCAAAGGGATTGAATTGAGTTATTATTATAATGGAGTTATGACTTTTTTAAAATAATGATGTTTTGTAAAGTAATACTCCAGAAAAAAAAAATTTGACTCAAAAACTGAAGTGAGTTGAAATTTTAAGGACTTTTTCCTAAAGGTTCAATGTTAAAAATACTAAAAACTCGAAGGGATTGAATTGAGTTATTATTAATGGAGTTATGACTTTTTTAAAATAATGATGTTTTGTAAAGTAATACTCTACAAACAATTTTTTTCACTCCAAAACTGAAGCGAGTGTAGAGTTGAAATTTTGAGAACTTTTTTCTAAAGATTCAATAAAAAAAACACTAAAAACTCAAAGGGATTGAATTGAGTTATTATTAATGGAGTTACGACTTTCTTAAAATATTGATGTTTGGATAAGTAATACTCTACAAACAATTTTTTCACTCGAAAACTGAAGTGCGCGTAGAGTTGAAATTTCAAGGACTTTTTCCGAAAGACTTAATGTAAAAAATACTAAAAACTCAAAAGGGATTGAATTGAGTTAATATCAATGGAGTTATGACTTTTTTAACATAATGATGTTTTGTAAAGTAATATGTACTCTACAAACAATTTTTTCACTCAAAAACTGAAGTGAGTGTAGAGTTGAAATTTTGACGACTTTTTCCCAACGATTCAATGAAAAAAATACTAAAAACTCAAAGGGATTGAATTGAGTTATTATTAATGGAGTTATGACTTTTTTAAAATATTGATGTTTTGTAAAGTAATACTCTACAAACAATTTTTTCACTCCAAAACTGAAGTGAGTGTAGAGTTGAAATTCTGAGGACCTTTTTCTAAAGATTCTATGTAAAAAATACTAAAAACTCAAAGGGATTGAATTGAGTTATTAATAATGGAGTTGTGACTTTTAAAATATTAATGTTTTGTGGAGTAATACTAACCCAAACTTCGATAAATTTTCTCTTCCAGGTGAAATTACATATGTGTCAATTCCCAAAAAACAGTTCATGATTCGACTGAATCTTCAAAGCAGGGAAGCCCCGGGGGAGCCTAATGCCATAGTTGTCTTGGACCTCATTTGTTGCACTAATATACACCGTAATTATGGTAAGTGTTTACAGTGGTGCCTTCCTAGCTGGCGAGTGAAGGTTGAATTAATGGATAGTTGACGGTTTTGGTTGTACAAGTGTAATTTCAAAGTGCATTAGGCCTAACGGGGAAAGCACTTAAAAAAAAACGCACCGACAGCTCGTACCTCCAGGGTGGTGTGGAAATTGAGCTTATTCAAGTTACAATTGGCAAACTTTATAAGGTGAGTTATTGAAAATAAAAGTTTTCTACAACAAGAAACTTAAATTATAAACTTTTTGTTACAGGGCAGCCACTAATAACCAAGAGTTTAATCCTAAATCTGCAAGATTTGTGAGGAAAGAAGCTGGAAAAGAACTTCAAAAAAAAGCCTGGACCCAGTATGGTAAGATTTCACTGTTTTTTGTCTAGGTTTTTTCATTTTGGACACTGGAATCTTAAAAGACCTAGGTACTTATTGAAAGTGAGTTCTCAAATTCCAATATCCAGAGACAAAAATCAAATTGGGAAAAAATTGCTATCCAATGTTTTTAGTTTGGGTTAGTTCTGCCAGAGGAAAAGATGCTTGATTTTGCCTCTAGACTTACAGATTATTTCTGAGCCTCCCAGAACAACTTCCAGATTCAAAATTCAAGTTGGGGAAAATTGTTTTTTATATATTGTTCCATTTTGGTTGTGGAATTTGTATTTTTGAATAATTTAATGGCAAAAAAGGCCTTTTACACGAGTTTAAAATTGGAAATTTAGAATATTCAGCCTTATTGTATTTCAATTTTTGACTACTACAGGCTGTTTTTTTCATCAAGTTGTATTGTATTCATTGCTTTCTTGTAGACGAAAAAGATTCTCATTGAAAGATTGCAGATGCAGGGTGAGAATAATCTCCCGGAACCAATAGGTAATAATTGTTAGGAATATACTATAGAGAAAGCGGGCATTGACCATTTTTCAGTTTCTTTTACGTATTTATCTGTTCAGCTTGATAATAATATTCTTAAAAATGTTCCTAGAGTCACAAAAATAATAAATCAAATACGGATGTGTGTGATTTTATTCAAGACCATCGCAGCATCATTGCACTTGGACTTTCACGTATTTTTAATAATTTAACATAATGACACATTTTCTTGTATTCAAGACTGAAGAGACATTCCGTTCGTTTCATTGACGCCTTGAGTCGATTAGAATTTTCGTATCATCTTTTTACACTTTTTCCCCAATCGATGCATATAAAAGACACAAATCTATATTCGTAATAATAATACGCAAAATTCAATTTATAACACTTAAATTGATTTACATAACGGGAAACCAATTTCCCTTCGCCTATATTAAGTTATAATTTTCTTTCGTGTTGCCGGTGTAATAATACTCTAGTAATATTTATCTAATATTTTTCCTTCCTGCTCGGTTATTGACAGAGAGAGGAAAGCTAATATTTGAGGTCCGCCGTTTGCAAATAAACTTCAGATTGCTTTTAATAAGAGATTTGCTTGAGGAACTTTTAACAATGCTTGCTTACTCTAATGAGCCATAAAGTGCTTTTTACATTCAATTCTAGCCCTTGAAGTCAGAAACAAAAATCAATTAATCTCTGCTCTGGAGCATATCGACTAAAGGGAGCAAAAATCTAATTCAGCTAGAAAGAGGCATAGTAGCTCATCTATCTATCTATCTATTCAGCCTTTTTCAGTCCATCTTTGGACGTAGGCCTTCCCCAGTCTTCTCCATGCCTCTCTAGCTGTCTGTTGCCATGTTCATCCTCCTGGTTCAGCGTGCTTCTTCAGGTCATCAGCATACCTCATCTGGGGTCTTCCTCTACTTCTTTTATTTTCCCAAGGTCTCCAGCTTAATATACATTTATTCCATCGGTCGTCTTTTTGTCTGATATTGTGACCTGCGAATTTCCATTTTAATTTTGCTACCTCCTTTCTAACGTCTCTTACTCTCGTTTTATTTCCTATCCACTCGTTCCTCTTTTTATCATGTTTGACTTTGTAAGTGTCCATGTTTGGGATCCATAGGTGAGAACAGGAAGTATACATTGATTTATAAACTTTGGTTTTGAGGTATTGTGGATATTTTCTATTTTTCAAGATGTAGCTCAATTTGTCGAATGCTGCCCAAGCTAATCTAACTCGTTTCTTGATTTCTACTGTTTGGTTTTCTTTGTTGAGTTTAATAATCTGTCCTAGATATATATTTATACATTCGTCGACTTGTTCTATTTTTTCCTGTCCTATTCTGATTATGATGTCATCGTCTGTGTTGGTTATTGTTTTAGTTTTAGCGTAGTTCATATTGAGACCTATGTTTTTAGCTGCTGTGTCAAGTTCTTCCAGCATTTCCGTCAGTTCCTCTTTCTTATCAGTTATTAGGGCGATATCATCCGCGTATCTTAAGTTGCTCAAGTATTGTCCGCATATTTTTATACCTTTTTCTTCTAGTTTTTTAAAAACATCTTCCAGGGCCTGGTTGAAAAGTTTGGGTGATAATGTGTCGCCCTGGTCTGACATCTCTTCCTATGGGTATTGGTTTTGTTCCCTCATGGATTTTAATAGTTGGTGTTGTTTCGCTATATATGTTGGTTATTAGGTCTGTGTATCTGTAGTCTATTCTGCTATTATAATAGACCGATCTCCTATTACCTGGACTGCGCACGTCACTTGTAGGCTGCAGGTGAGCGTCCAATGAGAAGCAAGTTTGTTACAGGCTCGCGTCATATTCTTATTCAGGGGCCAGTTCAGAATAAATCGTTCCTTCTCTCTTTTCAACGTGTAATTCGACAAAGAGCAAACTTATACTTTACATATTACTTGAACTCACCGCAGTGTCGTTTAAGGTTATGTATATATTCCTTTACAATGGCATGTAATATTGATAGTTGAGTTGAATAGATAGTTCCTCAAGGTAGTGCCCCTATCGTTCCTCTCACCGTACCCAAAGTTCCCGATTTTTGTCTCTTCTTTATTCAGCTTCTTACCAAGTTTGGCATTGAAATCTCCAATTACTAGAGTAATGCAAGTTTTATGTTCTTCCATAGCCTTTGAGATATCTTCATAGAATATTTCGATGCTCTCGTCGTCGTATGTTGAAGTGGGACACTTGAATAATTTTAGGCGATGTTCTTTTCATTTTAATTACGAGTTTCGGTTCTGATCTGAGACTCCCTTGATAGTTTGGACGTGTTTACTTATAGCTTTATTTATAATAAATCCTTCTCCAAAGTTACTGTTGTTTTCCTTACCTTTGTAGTATAGCAGGTAACCGGAGATCAATTTTATTCGATTTTCTGTTTTTCTTCGAGTTTCTGACAAGCCTACTATGTCCCACTTTATTCTTGTCAGCTCTTCCTCCAGTTCATTGATCTAATATTGTATGTTCCTATTGTTACGTTGATCAGTTTCTGTGATTTTTGTTGTGTTAGTCGTTTTCGTGGGGTTTTGATCTTTGTTGGTAGCGAATTTTTGCCTCACCCAGATTCCGTGAGGCAGACCAAAGAGGTGTGGGAATCGGGAAATTTCTCACCCACGCAGTTCCATTAAATATAGGAAAATTTTTTCATTCGCCCATACCGGCCCATGCCTTACCAGAGTTTCAGAAACTGCATTTTTGGATAGGTACCTACGAATCCAAAAGCTACTAACACAAATCCTTTTAGCACAATTTATCTACTTTGGAACCAAATCCCAAAAAAACTATTACCAAATCAGGACAAAATAGAAACCATCTGGTACCTTTATGAAATCAATAACAAGAAGCATCAAACACTGCAGAATTTCAAACCAGATTGTCTCCGGCATTGCAAACATATCCAGGAAAGATAGCTCCGCGAAAATATTCCACAGGAATTTCAGCCGCTCCTTGTCAAATTAAACCTTCGTCCAAAAACAAGAAACCTAGCGGAAAGCTCTACATCTGAAAGAGGAGACATCGAGGGAACTATTATACAAAAAACTGTGGAAATGAGGATCTCTGTAAAATAACCAGTTTTAGAAAAGAAAATTATCAGTTGACTTTGCAAAGTGAGGAAAATAGACCACAACAATACTGCACAAGAAATTATTGAATCTGAGATTTTGGAAAGTGAAATTACAGAACAGCAAAAGAAGAATAAGCCAAACCAGTACAAATGGATTTTTACCAAAGCGACCAATCACAAAAAAGCTGCCTGAAGTTACCAAAACTGATAGTCTTACAAGTAAAGTTCCCCTTAAACGAAGACCATCAAAAGAAAAATCTCCAATCAACAAAACTCCTTCTAAAAAGCTTATAGAAGACCGCTTGAGTTAAATCCAAGAATATCAACCCCTAAAAATCAACAACAAACAATTTACACGGTTGAGACGACTAAATTTGTTGATGCAGGTTGATGCCGCCGAATGTCAAAGACGGATATTGTTAAATTACTAGGCCGAAAAAGGAGCTAGTACTGAAACCTGTGAAACTTACCATTAAAACTAGTTATAAACTCTTTATGACATAGAGCCAACATTAGGCACAAAGGAGGAAAAATCAGCTATATAAGAACCAATGGAGTTGATGATACGATAATCAAAAAAAAAAGTACCAATGAATGCTTAATAGTGATCCACCTGCCCAAAATAAAAATACCAACTCTCAACTCTCATCAACTAAGGCCACTAAGTGAAACCTAAACAATCAACTGTCACACTGTTAAAAGAACTTTGAACAGCAGAAAAATTAACCAACACATCTTCGAAATTAACAGCGAGTCTTTCTAAAATAGAGATTCACCCTAGTAGATCACCAACTATAGATTTTACCAGTGAACTTATCCGTACTGAGAAAAGACAAGAAATCAGGTACCTACACGTTAAGACTTAAAGGATGTCTTTTGCCTCTCCAAACACCTACCAAACAAAGATCACCTTCAGGCTATGAAACTCCCAATAGAAAGTCGTCGATTTTAAAAAAAAGGAAAAGTTAAAATTAGCTTTGAATTCGTATAAAGAGTGGCTCCGAAATGGAACGTTTTTTTGGTGGGTTGGAACAGACCTAATAATTCACCTTTTCCAGAATCTACACCAAAATCTTCAAGAAAAGTGCAAGATGACTCCAAGTCTACCACGAGGCTTTATAGGAGTACTGAGTGTGTTGAAACAACACAGGTTATATTCGAAAATATTGGCAAAGACCATAACACTCCTTGGCAAAAAGGTATTCTCTCAAGACCATCATTGTTTAATGCTAAAAAACTACAGAAACCCAGTGGCGGCGATATGCTTAAGCGGATATTTATGAACGATGTTTAGGGGCCCCCTTTAAGTACAAATATGTTTTTTTTTTTTATAAAAATGATGCTTTAAAATTAACATTTTCCATGTCAGCATCAGGGGCATCGCGTCGGGGTGGGGGGGGGGGGTACTGGGGGTAATTACCCCCCCAGGATCGAATTATCAAGAGAAAAATCACGATGCCAAAAAGAAAATACATAATATATTGAAGAAAATACATTTTTGTTTTATTTTTCTCACAAATGAAATAATTGTTCTGGAAAAGTGAATGACCTTCAAATTTGCAAAAAATTTCGCCTGCGGCGCGT
The DNA here is from genome assembly GCA_917834065.1 of Ceutorhynchus assimilis. Taxonomy (NCBI): domain Eukaryota; kingdom Metazoa; phylum Arthropoda; class Insecta; order Coleoptera; family Curculionidae; genus Ceutorhynchus; species Ceutorhynchus assimilis. The sequence goes on along the minus strand of OU892281.1, from coordinate 31,731,680 downwards.
TTTTGGAGGGCGCCCCCTCAACCCTCGTACCATTTATCCCCCTCAGACTACTGGTCACGCATCGCCACTGGTCAGCATAGACTGCATGATCTTCCCATTTTGTCTATCAGACATAGCACAGCAACCAATATGAATATTCGGTATTTAGATGCTCTAGAAATGGATAAAGGCATAGGCGTATCCAGGATTTTGGTTTGGGGGGGGCTGTGTCTAGAAAAATTGTTGATAAAAAAAAAAACAACGCCGCAGGTGAGGAGTGAAAAAAAAGTTTGAAGCCACGCCCAATTTTTGTCAGAAATTTACCTGTAACATATCCAAACGTTACAGACCTTTCTTTTTTGCGAGGCGACAAAAATATTCGCATTTGGCCGCGAAATTAACATGTTGATTATAGCCGAATTTATAAAGTTTTTGACTTTTGTTTGTCGTTGTGTTGTGGATCTGATTGGCCCGCGTATTTGCACAAAAATCTTCTACAATGGGAACTACACACTAGAAACACAGGTCAATACCTACCAAAATCAAATAAAAATGGCTTTAAATTAAGTAAATACAGATATTAGTCATTTATACACCAAGTGAGTTAAATGAATGTTTATTCATGAGAAGAAAGTTTAACCCACGAGCCGTAGCGAGTGGGTTAATTTTCTTCGAATGAATAAACATTTTAACTCTCGTGATGAATACAAAATTTTATCCGATTTTGTGGAAATTTGTAAAATAAGGTACAAAGAAAAATGCCGGGAGTGAGTTAAAAATATTTTAAATCACTGAGGTTTCAGACTTTTAGTTGGGCAGAGTGACTTGAAATGCCGAGAGTGAGTTAAAATGTTTTTATCTACGCCAGTGAGTTAAGAAGCTCTTAACTCACGCATTTCGAGTGAGTTAAAAGCTTCTTAACTCACGCATTTTCATTACCGCACCCAGTGAGTTAAGAGGCTCTTAACTTACGCATTTTCATTACCGCACTCTTTCCTAGGTTTTAGAAACTATCACTACATCAATATTATTTACTATCAAATTGATATGAGACCATGCATGGTGTTATCGTATTTTCATGGTAATTTGGTCAAGTTTATATTGTTATTTGAACAAAAGGTATTGAGGTGATTCAGGTAGCTGGTTTTTACAAAAGGTAATACAATTATTATTGAAATTATTATTTTTTTGTGTTTTTAAAGTTAAGAGCGTATGGCGTAGATAAAATATTGTACAATACACGTGAGTTAACCCTCATTCAGATACTTGTGTGGTTACACAACTCGTGCTACGCACTCGTTGTGCAACTTCCACACGCGTATCTTTTATCTTAATGATGCTGTTAACTCACTTGTATCGTATATATCTATTAAATCACTGATGTGATAAACGTCTACTTACCTTTATTGTTATGCGTTCAATAATTTCATTTTTAAACGTCAAAATGGGATAAAAGTAAAAACAAATTAATTGTAAATTATCCTACCCAGGTAGGCCAGGTAAATAGATAGAAGAAATAATAAATTTGGTTGTTGCACATGCGTGTTCAAATGACCTGAGGCGGGATTCTGTAACGGATAGAAATCTTTATCTCTATCGCTATGGTACTTGTATCTTCTTCTTTCTTTTCAAAATCAATAGAGAGAAGACGTCAGTAGAGAAAGCGAAAATATCTATTCGTTATAGAATTCCACTGCAGAGGATACTTGTTTTCATTGGATAGACGCTCCAATGCGAGTGCGAACTTGCCAACCTAAAAATTGCTCATCTCCCAGAGCGAACCTAAAAATTGCTCATCTCCCAGCGCGAACTCAGCGGGAACTTGAACGCGAGCGCGTGCGTTTGAGTATATAAAAGGCAAGCCACTGTAGTCATAGAAAAACCTTATTATGGAGAGAAATAAATTCTATTTCCGTTTTTTTTTTCACAAAAATTGTACATAAGTTACATAAAATACGCTGGAAAAAAATAGTATAGACTTGTGTTGGGGGGGGCTGCAGCCCGGCAGCCCCCCCCCCCTGGATACGCCTATGGATAAAGGAGCCACTTCTTCTTCTTCTTCTTCGTCAGCCTGTACTCGTCCATTGCTGGATAAAGGCCTCTTCCAGATTTTTCCATGTCCGTCGGACATCCCAGTTCCCAATCCCAATCCCAGTCCCCAGTCAGTTAACTGGGCACTGGGTGATTCAAAAGTAAGCGGCATCCTTTCGGGGGTATATTCCTTGCATAAAAATAAGACAAAAAGTTCCTATTAACATGGGTCCGGAAATGCTTCCCAGCTACGCCCCTTCGAATAGGACACCTGAAAGACGTGTTTTTCTGTATAACTTTGAAACCCTTCACAAATGGATTTTGAAAATTGGTGTATTTCATAAACATTTGATGGCAATTGAGATACTAAATTGAAAATTCAAAAATCTTCATCAGTGTCACATACTGGGGAGGGTGAAAACATGCCCATTTTTTTTTACTCGTCAGGTTTTTGCGAAACATACGCAAATCAGAAAATTTTCAAAGTCAATTTTCTCGTAAATGGTACGCTGTATCGAATTGAACCAAGAGTACCTTTTCTGTGTAAAAAACTGTAAACTTTCTGAATTTTTAATCAGAATCGCAAAAACCTGACGAGTAAAAAAAAATAGGGATGTTTTAACCCTCACCCTCCCCAGTATGTGACGCCATGTGACGACCCTGTATATTTTTGGGGGGCGTCGCCCCCCTCCCTTCAAAGCCAAGTGATTTTTATCCAACAAATGTGATGTTATATCGTTAATCTATATATATATATATAAACGTGAAATTCACTCACTCACTGACTGACTGGCTGACTGATTAAACACGAAATCTCGAAAACTACTAAACCAATCGAGATGAAATTTTGCAAACAGGTAGGTAATAGGTTGGAGATGCTCACTAAGAAATAATATCAACATGGCCTTAAGCAATCGCCTTAAATAACCAAAAATAAGAAACGGTGTGGTATGGGCGGAAGTGCGGGGAAAAAAGTGTACCTAAACAGAAACAGACGACGTGTCAGCTGTCAAATTCAGAAATATGACATGTTTTTTTTTCTCGAAAACTCTTAGAGAAAAACCTAACGAAGTTTATATCATTGAAATCAGTAAAAACAGAGCTATCCAATGAGCTATTAATATATAGGGTGTTTCATTTGAAAATATCGGAGTTTGGTCGATATTTCGAAATCGGAACAATATAGAAAAAAACTGAGTCCGCCACTGGATTGTGCTCAAAAAAGTGTCTCCATAATGTTTTTACAGAAATAAAAAAAATTGACAAATAAAAAACTTATAGCCATTTTTCATAATAGGGGAAAATCTAAAATCGCCCTGTATTAATGGTACCATTGAAGATATCGCGATGCAGTTTTTGATATTCGACGTTTCTCGAAAATCAATCCCATGACATCTAAGTCAATTTTCGTCTATCTGGTCTGGAAGTGTGTTTTTCCTGTTAAAACACTCCAAATTGCAGCACCCTGTACAGGGTGTCACGAAAGGTTTGTTACAAACTTCTAGGCATGGTAGATCTCGTAATAATTAAGCTTTTTTTTTAATAAACATATGTCCAGAAATGCTTCACTTTCCAGATACAGGGTGTTAAACTTTGTAAATATAATTTTTCTTAGAAATGCGTGCGTTTTAGAAAAAAATGAATTTTTAAGTGTTTTAATCAACTGGACAATGTTTTTCGTGCGAACAGCCATCCGACATAACCTGTGGCACGCCCCTGAAATTACTGGATCAACTCTGAGCAGTCCAAAAGATACCCCATAAAGGTGTCAACAAACTATGAAAATTTCATTAAATTCGTCCAACCACAGCCCCCTACATTTAACAAGCCATGAAGTTAAAAAGGCAACACCGCAATCTTACCGCCAAGTGGTGCTGGTGGTGTTTGTTTGTATAAATATATATATTTTATTTTATTAATATGAATCACAAAAAATACATAATTTATTGTACTAAAGGGCCAAAAGCAGTAATTCAATGAATAATTTAACTATTTGTGTAAATAAGAACAGTAAATAATTGATTTAAATGAATATATTTCTAGAGTCTAAAGTGTTATAGGCCTATGTTTCAGTATGTCTTTTGAAAATCTAACTTTTTCTTTCTTCGGGATTTTTTCGGAAGGCAGGTCCATTCAAATACTTGAGCTGATTTTCGAAAATAAGAGGTACCTACTTTTAAGAGTTGGACGTTTTAGTTTGAACTCTCGAACTACGCCTTTATCTTTGTTTGTTTCAAATCTAATTATTTCGGTTTCTTCAAAATGTTTACAACACACCACAGAATTTTTCGTTATTGTATAATCTCGGGTATAATTATCTTGGTGTATTGCTTTCATCCACATTTTTTGCACTTCAGAATTTTTTTGGAAATAAAAATGTTTGCATTTCTTCAGTTTTTAAGGAACTCCTAATAGTTCGATTTGCACCCAGGAACACAGTAGTTTCATGGCATCTGGAACAAGTTTAAATATCTTAGGTAATATATCGAGACCTATGCTCTTGCAGACAAATATTAATATTGTTTTTATTGTTTTACCTTACCTTACCTTCATTTTTGCTCCTGTACCCATTTGCTAAAAATTTGCAATCAAAGCACAAAGGAACAGGTATCAACTAAATATGGGCAATATATTGGTGTGTTTCTATCCACTTTTTCGTCAATAATGCCCATAAAAATACTAAATTGCAACAATACACAATGAAAGCAATACACAGAAACACATAACCCAATAACAAAATAGCACCATACACGACGTTGCCGTCATTTCCAATTTCATGGCTTGTTAACTATAGGAGGCTGTGGTCCAACGCATTTCTGAGAATTATTTAAAAAATTGGATTTTTTTTACAAAGTCTAACTTCCTGTATCTGGAACGCGAAGCATTTCCAGACAGATGTTTGTAACAAACCATTCTTGACACCCTGTATTTATCTAATGGTATTTTTGCCTGATAGTAATGTGAAGATTTATTTAGCAGCCGTTGGTGGGTCGCGAAATTCACTTTGATTTAATGCTATAAAGTCCTAAAATGTCAATAAATCACTTTTATTTTATCTTAAACAAATATTTAATTGATAAAAATATTTATTCATATTTTAGTATTCAATAAAATTGAAGGAAATTTTTTTTAATAATAGATGTGACTGCAACCTGCAACATCGCCCAACATGTGGCGTCATTTGATTTCGACTAGCTATCTGACTATTTAGATAATAACATAAGTAAATAATTATAGAGCAATCAACAGAAATTCGTTGATCGTTTCATTTTGTTTCCATGTCTATTATTAGTCGACATAAAACGATGCAACTGAATTTAACTTTCCTAGTTTTTGCTGCGATATTAATAAACTCTTCACAATGTTTAAGAATTTTGACTGTTTTCTTTTCTCCAGGCATGAGCCATTACATATTGGGTTCAAAATTGGTTAAGGGTCTACTTAACGCTGGTCATGAGGTTACCATGATTAGTCCATTCGAAATGAAAGATGTGCCAAAGAATGGGACCTTGAAGGATATTGTACTAACTGAATTATCGGAACAGTTTCAAAGTAAGTAAACTTTTTGGACATTTATTATATTAGTACATATTTTAGTAAGTAGACAATAGTTGATGGGATGTGAATTTTCAAGGTTGTTTATTGCTAGTATTTTTCACAATAATTGGTATCGAGTTAATGACTGCAATAAAACTACCCATTGTGTTCATGGCCGAGCTCTTTCAAAACGTCCAGGTAAGGAGTCAACCATTTAGTGTGAAAAATGCCTTAGGTTATTCACTATATTATCACCCCCACCTGCAGCCTTTACCTTTACAGGTAGATGATAGGTGTAAACGCAAAAGTTGTGCAGTTTTAGCTAAATTTTTAAAATCCATCGTCAGAAAGAAAACATTATTGTCAGAAATTTGAAATTTTCCGTACTTTCAACTTTTTTCAAATGGAATGCTCTTTATTTGATTCTATATTCTTGAAGAGCACAATTTCCCGACTACAGAAATACATATATAGTTTGTCTATATTTAATTGAGCCGTCTTCAACATATTTGGCTCCAAAAATTATAAAAATATTGAGTTAGATTTTGTGAACCATTCTACCTGTAAAGGTGGAAGCTGCAGGTAAAATTTGAGGCACTGGTTCCTCTGATAGTATTTTTATATTTTTTGGAGCCAAATAGAATCAAATATAGGGCATTTCATTTGAAAAAAGTTGAAAGTACGCAAGATTTCAAATTTATGACAATAATTTTTTGTTTCTGACGATGGATTCTAAAAATTTAGCTAAAACTGCACAACTTTTGTATTTACATTTCATCTGTAAAGGTAAAGGTTGCAGGTGGGGGGGGTCAAAATATTGTCACGACTCTGGGGTGCGTGACAGAAATCTTGGGTTCGTTTATTCCAAATCAAAGTCCAATTAACACAACAAAAATTTATTCCATGTTACTATACACTTTGACACTATAATTACTTCAATTAACTCAAACAACTTAACTTTTTACAAAAATAATCACTATCTAAGATACGTTTTAGAATCTAAAACGTATTATAGTCAATCTTGAACTTGAAAACTTCTAACTAATACCGTCCTTTATACAGGGTGGAATTTTTAAATGGAATAAAATTAGTATCAGAAAGCCTGTTTATTTTCTAGAAAAATAAAAAAAAACGGGTCTCTTTATTTTTAGTTTGGCAAATTTTTTCGGCCTTTTTATGGAATTTACCCCTCTCTTAGGGGTAGAAACCACCCCCAACTTTTTTTTTTCAAATGTAAAGATATGTATTGTGATGGCTCGTTCGAATGGGCATAAAAAAAGGAATATGACCCATTATTTACTTTTGCATTTCGGTGATCTAGTTATGCAATTATTATTGACATTAAAGCATTATTTTAGGGTTGAGAATCCTAGTATCAGGCATCAAATAGTGTGTTAACGTCAGAAATAATTACATAACGTCACAAATGGGGCTTGTTTCGCATCAGGGGTTCTACCAAGAAAAAATGCTGAAGATATTCAACAATTTTAACTCTAAAAAAATTGTGTGAAAATAGTTATTTTTGTATCTAGTGCGCGAAATGCTACTTTGGTGATCGCGATCTGATAAATAGTCGAGATCACCAAAGTATTTCGCGCCCGAGTTGCAAACAATATTTTTTCTACAACTCCATTTAAATATCGATCATTCGAAGCCAAAATTTCATTCTCAATCAAAGGTAGGTGAATTTTAATAATTTTTGGTTTCCTGACAGGTATGTGTCACCATGACACCAGTGTGCGAACTAGCTATTTCGCGCACTAGTGTGCGAAATAGCTAGTTCGCGCACGGCGTCATGGGAACGTTGAAAAATCAATACCTGGGAAAAAAAGTGTCACTTCGCAAACTGTCATGAGTGTGCGAACATCATCATTTTTTGACAGTTGTAGAAAAAATATATTTTAATTTTTTTCTCGCTTCCTAGATCTCCGAAATGCAAAAGTAAATAATGGGGTAAATTCCATGAAAAGGCCGAAAAAATGTGCCAAACTAAAAATAAAGGGACCCGTTTTTTTTTTTTTTTTCCAGAAAATGAACAGGCTTTCTTTCTGATACTGAATTTATTCCATTTGAAAATTCTACCCTGTATATCTGTAATCCATTCTTGTAAAATCAAGAATAAACCCGATTATTCCACTCATGTGTTAGAAATCCCATAAGACAAGTGACGATTTTCAGAATTACAGTGAAAATTATCTTTTCCATTTGTTTAACTAGAGAGAATTACAGCGATAATTCTCCCATGTTATTGTATACATGGTTGTCATCCTAATTTTTGATACAAACAAACGGTTCCTGATAGCAACCATTTATTTGTATTGATTGTTAAGATGTTCAAATCGTTTAATACATATTTATTTCCATATTTTTTGCATTCTCATACGTGAAATAATCCTCTAAATACCACTTGAGCTTTAAAATGAACCAGATAATTTTTCACTCATGCGTGTTTTCTCTGCAATTTTCACTCGTCCTACGGACTCGTGAAATTATAGAAAACACGCAATCGTGAAAAATTATCGGTAATTTTGAAGCTCTCGTGGTATTATCCCCGATAATCCCTTTTCTTGAACAAAGCAGTATTTTCTGGAATTTTAGGCATGGATTCTGTATACCCTCGCGAAAGTGCACCGTAATAATATAGTGAATAACCCTGTATTGTCTGGCTAGCCAAATGTCGAACTGCAATAGAATTTGCTGCTTTGCCAAACTTGACAGAAACAATCATAAACAAGTTGGTGACATATATTTTTTTGCAATATGGGCATGTGTAGTATTTTGAAATAGAAAAAAATCCGGCAACATTGCGAAATGATGGATGTGGAGAGGCGTGATTATTCAAAGGTATGATTCTATTGGTTAGAGTCTGAACGACAGCACCAGTGACATGGTTATTTGCGAAACTAAAGAATTTTTTTCTAATAATTTTATTGGTTTATTTCCTTGGTGTTTTCGGTGCTTCGGCAGCCGCGTGCGGAAAAAAGCATTTTCCGCACTTGTTAGGTAAATAGCTATTTTTTACCTATTTCATACTAATAAACACATACAGTCCGTTCCACCAGGGTTTGTACTTTTGAGATTGATTATGTCAAAAATTGGAAAAAAGGGTTTGTCGTAGATTAGTTCATATAAATTCAATAGCGTTCAAATTTTGTATTAAAGTTAGGCAATATCAAATAAGTGTGTTCCCAAACGCTCTTTAGAGCACGTTCGGAATTATTGTCTTGTGATAAAATTTTTAATTTAAAATAGAGATCATTTGAGTTATCCGGAAATACCACTGATCTCAAAAATAAATGGATAAAAAAGAACGCTTCTAATGCTGCTAATTTACGAGGTCATAATCTAAACAAAAACAACTGACTGGGACAGCAGTGAGCGTGCGCAGTAGATACACGTACTGTGCGTGCACAAAATCTGGCCAATGAAAATAATTCAAAATTTAGAACAGTTGTTCGAAAGATAAGACCAGGGATGTGCCCTAGACTATGAAATCTACTTTACGCGGTTTGTCTACTCGTTGTCTACGTATTGTTTACATCCACTTTTTTCCATGTAGACTATGTAAACTATGTAGACACTGTAGACAACAGAAAATTTGAAATTTGTGTAATTTTTTTGAAAGTTTGCATTGAAATAAATTTATATTGTATCAAATTAGACATTATCTGCAGTTTAATTAACTTTACAAAGCAAAAAACAAAACAAAGCAAAAACAGAAACATAACCTTAAAGGCCTGCCAACTGTCAAAAATTGTATACTTTACGCGTTGTCTACATATTTTACACGTTGTCTACATAGATTACATAGTTTACATTGTCTACGCGTTGTTTACACCAGACGTAGACAATCTTTGTTTACGCGTAGATGCCCATCCCTGGATAAGACACTGCGCACGCGTTAGGCTGCTCTGTTGCACAACTGTTCGTAGAATATTGACCCCAAATTTTGCCAATCAAGCCGTATGATTGTTTATCCATTTATTTTTTAGATCAGTGGGAAATAAATATAAAAATTAATTGACTTCGGATAATAAATAGTATATATACTATATACCGCGGGACCGAAATAGTAATTTTAATCCCGAAGGTAAAGTTTATAATTTGCGTGGGTATTCTGGGATCTGCCATTTTCTCTACATGTCCGAACCAAATCAGTTGTTTGTCCTTTATATGTAGAGTTTGTTTATATTATCTACTATTGTGTCTTACGTCCATAAATTCCCTAATTCTGATTTGTAATCCTTTCCATTCTTAACCTGCCTGCCGATCTCCTTCAATAGTTATTTATGCACCTAGGTCAAAAAGTACAGCTTTAACGCCCGCAGCGTGTGTAACAGCCTGAGGCGTTAGCCGAGGGCTGTTTACACGCTGAGGGCGCTAAAGCTCTTTTTGACTGAGGTGCATACAAGATTTTATGCACGATGAGCATGTTTTCATTTTGATATTTAAAAAATTATATATTTTCAATTTTGTAATGACATCAATCAAAAATATTTCAAAATCTAAATTTTCATCTTTACCGCAATAGGTCCTAAGTTTTTGTCAAATTTAGATCAAGGAAGCAGTTGTTGACAAAAGTATCACGTAACTATTATAGCAACCCAGAACAATACAAACAAATAATTATGTGCTGTGTAGTGTACGTGTATGGTATTCTTATGATGGTAGTGCGTCTGAAAATGGAGCAAAATAGCATGCCCAAGTTTATTCTTGAGGCAGTTGAAAAAAAAGGCCAAGAATCATGTATACCTTCAAAGTCCAAAAGACTCTATGAAAATACATATGAGGACTTTATTTCCTGATGTGCCCAACATAGTGTAAACGAGCAGCAGTACTTTGTAGAAGTAACTCTCCTGGCCTGGCATATAATACATAAATATGAAAAATGCAAAAAAAATAAGCCATCCACCCTATGGAGCTTTTACTCAATGTTGAAGGCAACAGTTCTTTTGTGTATTTCTGTGGAAAAGGGCCGGTTTTAAAAATTAAAAACTGTAAAAATTGTATTTTCAATTACAAAGTAGATTGAATTTTACCATTATTGCTTATTTCATTATTCTTATTAATTGAAATAAAGCTTGTTTTGTTGAAAAAAGTTGGTATTTTTTGGACTAAGCAATAGAAATACGAAAAGTTTTTAAAAAAATGACGAATTTTTGTTTATTTTTGAAACTTTCAGGCCCGCGGGCATAAAAGGCGCCCTAGGGCGAAAAAGTACTACTTCACGCTTTAAAATGCGGGCGTAAAAGTGCACTTTTACGCCCGTTCGTGCATAAAAGTCTATTTCAGTTGCTTCCAGCATTTTTGCGGTTCTGTTCTTTAGTAGCCAGACCTCTGAACTACACACATGTGACTATGCTTTCGACTATAGTGTTGTTTATTCTAGTTTTGTTGATATTTTGGTTATATTCCATTTAGTAGGGATATTGCGATATTGCCTTGCGTCCTTGTATTATCTTGTATATTCCGATCTTTAATTGCTTCGTCTAGGATTTCCTCATTCCCAAATATTTCTTCTCCCTTTGGAACTAAATATATTGACGAAAATTCTGGAGGGAGAAAAAATTACACTTTAATCTCTGTTATCAGGGAGTGAAGTGTAACTTTAGACCCGGAAGTGCGAAATAGTATATTACATACCGAGGTGGAAAGTGTTTCATTACTGTCGAGACTGTCGAGAGATTTAAGTTAGACCGGGGCGCAGCCGAGGTCTAACTGAAATCTCGAGACAGTAATGAAACTTTTCACCGAGGTATGTATACTATTTTATTTACAATCATTCGAATTTTGAAATTTTCATTTGAATTAAAACTAAAAAATACAATAATTAACAATTTCATTTACTTTCGGCCCACGGGTCGAAAGTAAAAGTCAAAAAATACAATACATTTTAAAAATTTCATTTACTTTCGGCCCACGGGTCGAAAGTAAACTTTCGACCCGTGGGCCGAAAGTAAAAGTCAAAAAAGTGACATTTTCGAACTTTTTAAAAGTCAGTAAAGTCAACATTACCTGTATGATAGTAAATGAAAGAGGTTTCATACATCTTGTTTAAGCAAAAATGCATCAACTATTCCCAGTTTTATGATACTGCTTAAAAATGCACACAGTAATTTAATATGTGCTTTGTGTTTTTGATAAACTCAGTAAGGAACTTCATAACGATCGGTTTTGCTAAACTACTATACACCGTGATTTACGTAGCCCGTGCATTAGTAGTGGTCCAGTTTGGTGGATTAGTATAAATAGCGTCTATTCCACCTGCCAGCTAATGCACGGGCTACCTAAATATGGGAGAAAAAAAGATAAAAAACGGTATTTATCAGAAAAAAAACTCTCAGCAGAACAAAAATGAAAAAAAGTCAAGCATACAAACTATAAAGTATAATAACATAAAATTCTGGTGCATAATAGTTATTTACATTACAAGTGCGTTTATGAGCATGATTGAAATAACGAGTGTGAAGGATTAGAACGACGAGGTCGTAGACCGAGTCGTTCTAATCACACGAGTTTTGTAGTCATGTTTAAACGCACGTGTGATGTACAACGTTTTATCTACGAAGCGAAAAATAAGAATATTTTTCCAATTATTTTCGTTCATTAATAGTGAAGCATAGTGAAGGTAGACACCTTCATTTTACCTTTACAGGTTTACCTTTGACATTTGTCAAATTACCAAAAATAGTTGTGTTATAGACTCATAACCTCGTCCATAACACCACTAGCTGTGTTATGAATTCATAACCTAGTCTATAACACCACTAGTTGTGTTATGAGTCTCATGACGTAACTCAAATACTAGGAAAATGGTTATGTAAAAACGTCATAACTAAACGCTTGTAGATAAAAATCGCTAAAAATTCAAAACACTTTTGTTATCACTGCAAGAGTCTGATGAATCTGAACCATTCAAGTTTATAATTATCGGGAATATATCTGAAGAGTCTGAGTGAATAAGGTTATTCGTATGCGACAATAATGGGTCCATTTCTCAGGGGTCACCTATAGGAAAATGATCGAGAACCACTGAAGAAAAGGTAATATTGTTAATTTAAAAACATCACTCTTTCGAGAGCTTCATTCCATGTGGTCAAAACCGCATCGGCAGTAACTGAAGTTACTGAACATATTCTGGAATCATAGTAGCTCTTGCATTCTGACCATACCATTTCTATGGGATTAAATTGGCAATGATAAGGTGGAAGCCTTAGTACTCGGTGACCATATTGTAACGCCGTTTCATCAAGTCTAAATGGGAAAAAATAACATTTTAATAATATCTATCATCTAGTAAAAATACAACCTACTGCTAAGCTTACATATATTTTTTTTTCTGGTAGAGACTTTTTAACTATATTCCATAAATCTATTGTCACGGGTGTATTCGATATTTCTATCTTGTAGCCATCTTAAAAGGAGTTGTTTAGACCAACTTGAGTTTGGAATCTTCTCCAATAGCCTGGAATGGTATAGGGTGCGTTATCCATCACTATGAGAGAAGGCTCTTCTAAATTTGCGAGTAATTGTTCCTGGAACCATTTTTCGAAATTTTCAGCATTAATGGTTCAGAGCGTCATGGTAATCACTGGACTTGGACCCAAATTTGAAAATGAGACTCGCATTTGCCCGCGAACCCTGTGTCTGATCCAGCATGTAAAATAATGTATCTGACGCCTTCTGAACTTTTCTTCTTAATAGTTTTATTTGAACCGTGTTGCCGACTATTTCTAAACGCTCCCTTGCTAATACAACTAAAATATAATATTTATATGCATTTTTAATTAAACCTTCCAAGAAACCTGTATATCCACGTTTCATCCAAAAAAACGGGTTGAAATTATCTGTATATGCCCTCAAAACTAACTCTTTTCTCAACAACGTATGACTGTTCCATTAAATACTTCCTATTGGATATAGTATCTTTCCGCCACTTAAACATTAATGCTCGTAAACCTCTACATAGGGAAGCTTTGGAAATTTCCACATCGTCAAGATTTAGCAAATTTGTTTGGAGTGAAACTAATGTGACATGTTCTCCTGTGGAAGGATTTGTTTTTTTTTTGTCAAATTTATGGAATTAAATCAAGTTTATTTTAAATAACTATAGCAAATATTGCGTATATTCTATTTCTAATGGTGTGCTCGTGAACCCTGTAAAGAGGGCGTCCACGAAATCTCTGAATTGCAGCTGCTGTGGATGCCTTATGATCCATATCACTCCTGATCCCATGCGCATTGATCTTTTAAACGGTGGTTATTTCAATTCCCAGGGCATCAGATACTCTCTACACAAGTCGAAGAAATAAAGTCATATATTGAATTTCAATATGAATACAGATACCAAATTAAAAAAAAAAAACTCACCTCTAAAACACACTTAAGTGGTAACAGGGGTTTTCCTGCCTCTCGCTCCTTTGTAAAGTAGGCAATAAGGCTTGAAATCATATTTTGCTCACCTTCTGAATATCGTCTAGGCATTTTACACAATAATAGGCAAGTGGAAATAAAACGTGACGCGCCGTCTTTTGACAATAGTTATTTTTGTGCTTATACCCATTCTGTAAGTTGACTTTTTTGACCTACGTCCATGAACTGTAAGTGTCACTTACAGTCCGAGAAAGGTCTAAATGTCAACTTTTTAATTATTGATTTGTCAGGAGTAGGTACTTGTACATAACGTCAAATAAAATATAAAATATAAGTGTTAAGCACGAATTCAGCATTCTACAAATATTAGTAATTAAATATCCACTTATACTTTAATATACTATTTTGACCGGGTCAAAAAAGTGTTGATACGAAAGGTGAAAATTGCTTGGTTCATATCTCTGTCAAAACAATGTCACAAAAACACTCGATTTCGCTTGGTAGCACAAAAAATATTATATGCACCTCGACTTGTAGCGTGTACTTTTTTGCCCTCAAATGCTTGCATACCTCGACCCTACGGGCTTCGGCTTGCAAACTGCATCCTCGGCCAAAAAAGTAACACTTACAAGCCTTGGTACATAAATAACTATTGTTTTACGGCTGGTGTTTCATAACCGGCGAGGCATAGCCGAGGCATTAAATCTGCTTTTCTGCCATGTAAAACATATAATTTTTTCTCCGAATGTTCAAATTCACACATGGACATCTTTTTTATATTTATTTCATTCAATATTATTATCCAAATAATTAAATTATTTTGACAATTGTCATTGTCACCATCAAATTCAAATATCAAATTGAGTGAAATTATTACCTGGAACGTTGTGACACTGTCACTTTTAATGCCTAGGCAGTAAAAGTCCACTTTTACTGCCTAGGCAGTAAAAATACAACTTTTGATCCTGCCAAGTGTCATTAAAAGGCCGCTTTTATTCATTCAGAGAAAAAATCGATTTTTTTGACAAATTTCAAAATAAATAACTGCTGGTTTTAAAAATCGACGAACGTTTTTGACGTCATTAATTTGTTTCAGTCAATTTTTCTTTGTTAAATAAGGAAGGCAAACGCTGGTGGCAAGTACAAACGGTGAAACAAACTTTACATAATTTGAGAAACTACATGTACATTATAGGCGATTTCGCCTGAGTTTGGTACCCCAGTTTGGTCTGTAAAACAGGTACCATTCAATTAGACCCTGAGATAGGGCCTGTTTAATGGAGTCATTTTTTTTTGTCTGGCATTTTGAGGGATGAATGTGGCTCGTTAGCAGGGCCGTAGCTAGAGTCAAATTTAAGGTAGGTCATGACAAATTTGACATAGGGCATACTCTACTTGCCCCCCCCCCTTAAATTTTTAATAGGTAAACAAAATGGGGCTAATGGCGCCGAAGGCAAATTTTTCAATAAATCAAGGTTCAGGTTGTATGGTAATGGGTTGGGGTTGGGTAATGGGTAACTGGATGATGCATCGGATCTGGGATACCTTATAGAGATTTGCATTATGTTGAGTCACATCAGATGACGTTATAAAGTTGCCAGGGCTGGGACTCTGTAACGTATAGAGATCGTTATATCCCTATCGCTATGGCACTTGCTGTCTTCTTCTCTCTTCTCGAAATCAATAGAGAGGGAACGTCAATAGGGATAGAGAAAATATCTCTATTCGTCACAGAGTTCCAGCCCAGGCATCCTTCCTCTCTCGCCTTTATCAAACAACCTTCAATCAAACATTGTTCATTAGATTTAGGCATTTTCGGAAACATTCATCCTCGCTTAATCGATTTCAGGCCTATCTACTTCAGGGGCCCGATTCTCGTCTCAGGGAGAGGAGAGCTCTCCGAGAGAACAAATTTTTCGTCTTTATCATTCTCGTTCACTTTTCGATTACGTTGACAAGAACAAAAAATCCGTTCTCTCTGGGAGCTCTCCTCTCCCTGCGACCAGAATTGGGCCCCAGGCATCATCTACTCTTAAATTTTTTAAAGAAACCTGTTGTATGTTGATTTTTAAAGGTAGGGCATCATCATTTAAAAGATAGGGCATTGCCCCCCAATGCCCCCCCCCCTGGCCCTGAGTGGTTTTAATGCCTGCCTCCTGTTCGAAATGTCCACAGAAAGTTTCGCCGGAAAACTCGATTTCGAACTGTGATTACCGTCTGGCGATTTTTTAGCGTTATTTTCACAACAAAACCTTTCATTCTCTCGATCGCCAGACAAAAAGGAAACGCGGAAGTTTCTTTTCTTTTCTCTTGGAATTTAACACCCATCCCCATTTTTTCAGCTATTAAAAAGCATCTGATATTTTTCATGGGTGAATTATTTATCAATGTCAATCTTTTATTTAAAAGCCAGAAAATTTGAGATCATTAAAAATCTTCATGTGAATCAATTTTTTTCTTTTGCAAATTTTCGAAAGGGTGGCCGGCATTAAAATCACCCATATTCTCATCAGCTTAGTAGCCAAATTCAACCCTCAAAATGCCAGACAAAAAAAATGACTCCACTAAACAGCCCCTATCTCACAGTCTAAATTTCGGATTGGTGAATGATGCCGTCACAACAACTTTGGTAGGCCCTTTGGTCTGTCAGATGCTATACCGCGACTTGACTGGGTAGTGGAGGTTTGGTAGCTTTCTGTTTCTTTTTCTCTTATGTCCAAATAAACATGTCAAAGTCAAAATGTACCAAACGCCCTATCCACTGAATTCGTGCTTACTTACGTACCAATTGGTTAACCATTCGCCTACCAAACAGCAGATGAATATCTGGGGCGAAATCGCCTTATGTTTTCGACCAAAATTGAAGATTTTTTACAAGTAGAAAAATAAAACTTCCTTATGGTCCGTTCCATTGCCACAATTAAGTCTAAGCTAAGTGCAAACAATAATGAAAGACGAGGAGTATTTTATATCCTTATTTCATTTTAAAAACACAAAATACAATACACACACAATAAATATAATGTATAACAAACAATAATTTTTTTCCAGACTCGAGAACCACCAATAATATGTTCAACATTGGGGATCAAGGGCTTATAGATATGATCAAAATGATGACGAAAATGTTTGTCGATTACTCTAACAACACCATTCACCACCCAAAAGTTCAAAAATTGTTAAAGTCTAATCAAAAATTCGACTTGGTCATTCAAGAACAATTTAACAATGACGGTCTAAAAGCTTTTGCTCACTTTTACAATTGTCCCTTGATAACTTTAAGTAGTATGGGGCCGAATGCTTGGGTAAACCCTACTGTTGGAAATCCGCAGCCTGTTTCTTATGCTCCTCATCTATTATTGGGTGATTTTTCCAAAGATCTCTCATTTATTAATAGAGCGAAAAATTTGTTTATGTTTTTTGCGGACTATCTTCTCACTACTCTGTATGTGCTTCCTTCTCATGAAGAATATATGCTTCAAGCTTTCCCAAATTCGCCACCTATAAGTGAACTATATACAAATGTTTCTTTGGTGTTATTAAACTCACATACAAGTATTTATCCAGCATTACCAATAGTACCGAATATGGTGGAGATTGGAGGTTATTTTATTGATCCTCCTAAAAAATTACCAAAAGAATTGCAAGAGTATTTGGACAATGCTAAGGATGGAGTAGTTTACTTTAGCATGGGCTCAAATTTGAGAAGTAAGGATATGGCTTCAGAACGAAAACAACTTATTGTAAACGTCCTTGGAAAATTAAAGGAAAAAGTTTTGTGGAAGTTTGAGGAAGATTTACCCGGCACACCTGCAAACATAATGATTCAAACATGGTTACCTCAACAAGACGTTTTGGGTAAAAGGGATCCAGAAAAAGTATTTATTTTAATCGTATTACATTTTGTTTGTTTTCAGCACACCCAAGTATAAAACTCTTCATAACTCACGGAGGACTTTTAAGTACAACCGAAACCATATACCATGGAGTACCAGTTCTGGCAATTCCAGTTTTTGGGGATCAAGACTCCAACGCCGATAGGGCAGTAGCAAGTGGTTTTGGCTTAAAATTATCATACAATGACCCAAATTTTACTGAGCAAAGTTTGGCTGAAAAAATCAATGAATTACTACGCAATCCAAAATACAAGGAAAATGCTAAATTGAGATCAAACCTTTTCCATGATAGACCCATGACGCCTATGGAAACGGCTGTTTATTGGGTGGAATATGTTGCCAGGCATAGAGGAGCGCCACATTTGAGCGTTGCTGGTAAAAATTTACCATGGTACAAGTATTTTATGGTTGATGTTTTAGGAGCTATTTTGTTAATTGTTTTATCAGTATTATGGTTCATTACGTTCGTATTCGAGAAGGTGTTTTTCAGAAACAGAGAACAACAGAGAAAAAGATCCAAGAAACAAAAAACTAATTAATTAGTCTTGTACTTTACTGTTTCATTATATTTTTATTATTAATAAGTATGTATTTTAGTTATTTTTCAATTTCAATAATCAATCAATTTATTATCCTTTTTATTAATTTAAATAAGTACATAGGTATTTTTAGTATTATTTTATTAAGACAATAGTCAACCATCCAAGGACCTTTTTTTTCAGTTATACATGTAAACCCCATACTTTGTGAGTGGCTTGCTTACATCAAGTCCTACAACTTTTCCTCTACGACTTTTCTCGGAAAAGGCACGTATGCGCGCAGGCGACTCGCAAACATGTCGATCTGACGTAGCTATGTTTCCTGATACATGTAGGTAAATCTAATTTTACGAATACTGTTTGATTTTTATGTCTAAATCACGGAAGTCAACTTGGCCGACAAAAATAATGGCAAATTGGGGGAGTCCGATACCCCCAAAATGTCGATCTGACGTGGTTATGTTTCTTGATACATGAAAATCTAATTTCACGAATAATGTTTGATTTTTATTTCTAAATCACGGAAATCAACTTGGCCGACAAAAATAATGGCAAATTGGGGGAGTCCGATACCCCTAAAATGTTTGCGAGTCGCCTGCGCGCATACGTGCCATTTCCGAGAAAAGTCGTAGAGGAAAAGTTGTAGGACTTGATGTAAGCAAGCCACTCACAAAGTATGGGGTTTACATGTATAACTGAAAAAAATGGTCCTTGGATGGTTGACTACAACTAATAGGAACTATAAGACACTTACCGATTTTCATTTTAATTTTAAATTGATAAATCCTCTTCTATTAGACTAGAGGAATATCGTCCTTTGATATTTCACAAGTAAAACAAAATTAACACTAAATTCATAAAATAATTTAGGTAGGTACTTAAATTTTATACAAATAGGATAATTTCTGTCCCATTTACAGTTCTATTAAGATTTTGTCGAAGTTTTTGTTCTTGCAACAAAATGTAGATCTATAGGTTTTTGCGAATATAATGTGACCGCCGAACTTAAATCGAATTCATCAAAAGATTTGTGCTTTGTAACCGTCTTGAAATTTCTTATTACGTTTGCATAGGTTCTTTAGTAGCGCCATTGCATGATGCTTTCCTGAAAATTAAATAAGGAAATTTTCAATATTGAAAAGTTTACAATATCCAACAGTAAGTTCTTTGATCTTACATTTTAATTTGATAGGTAGGTAATTTTTCTTATTTTGCATACAAAATATTATGGTGAGATGTTGTTCTATCACAGTCTATCATAGCAACAACATTAGAGCTTAAATTTGAAAATCGTCATAGTGGCTAACTTTTTTTGAATAGAAAACACCACATCACAGTTTACCAGAGAATATTATCTCAATCTCATATTTCTCCATCGTTTGCAAAAAATTTCATCATACTCCTTGGGCTAATGAAGGAAAAAGGCTCGGAAGTTTCAGTGAGTGTGTACTTTTGTGTCAAATTTAGTACATGTTAGAGAAAATCCATAGCATGGCACACCTTTCAACTTCTTGGCATATAATTCGGCAATAAAATGAATTGAACCACGGATTGTTTTTTAATAAATTAACATTCAAGTGTCACTATAACGAGCTAATAAAATAATTATACATAAGGTAACTTAGAGCTGTGCGGTACTCGGGTACAGTACTCTTCACTTGTACTCTAAGTACATTTTAAGTTACTCGGTACTCAGGCCAAGATACTTTTTGTATCATGTACTTGTACTTGTACTGTACTCGAACAGCTTAAGATAAAAATACTCGGTACTTTTAATTGTAGAGTACATTTCAAAATACCTGCGTACATGCTTTTATACTCAAATATATTTGTTAAACCCGGGTATTTTCATTGTATTCGAATACATTTGCAGTTACTGATTAAAATTATTGGACTCTAAGTACATATTTATGTGGCCACATTATTACACACACACACACATAGGCCGGAAAAGTGATTCCGGTATTGTTATTTATTGATTTCTTAGCAACTATTGAAACATAATTAAAATACCAGAATATTGAGTTTTGCGACCTGTCAACCGGTCAAAAATGCTGACATTTCTTGTCAATCGCAGAATTTTTTTTTTATTTATTCCTCGGTAGAGATAGTCATTATTACCAACTTCTCTACCTAGGTATATAATATACTATTAATTTGCGTTTTTTTGTCATTATTTATTTTTGTTATTTTTCTATTATTTATTTTTGTAGGCTAGTGCCAAAGTTCATAGGTTCATAGGTTTGTATGTTAGAGTTCCTTTAGACTTTAAGTTTTGATGTTTAGATAGATGCTAAATTATTTAAAATATACCTGTCAAAAAATAAACTGTTTATAAAGTATATGTCCGGATTTACCCCATGCCCCATGCGTGTCCAAAACTGCCCCACCCTGGGGCACCTTTGGACAAATGGCAACTTTTTTTTTTTTTGATTTTCACGAAAAAAGGTGCAAGTTTACCCTATTTACTGTAACAACAAGCATTATAATTAGGTGTCTTAGATTTAAGGCTTAGCTTTGTCGATAAGGATTACTGTATCTTTTGACAATAAACCATGCTTACTACTATTTAAATGCTCTCCATTGATGTGATTGTAACAAAGCAGTGAATAGTTCAGGAGAGATGATGTTGTAGTGACGCGGAAATGAACCACCAAGACAACAATTAAAGGTTCTGATTATTCTAAACAACTAAAGACCTAAAATCTGTTTTTTGTTTAAAGATAAAAGTCAAACTGACATTATGTTGGCAATACAATGTAAAATTGTCAATGCTTTCAAATTTTTTATGTAGAAAAGGCTTGTGTTGCCAACATAGTTACTAAATTTTTGACTTGGGGAATTATATTTAAAAAAAAAACGCACTTTAGGTTTCAACTACCGAAAATTACCCAAGAATAACAAGGACTTATCAAACAACCATACTAGGAGAGATCATCACTTAGAGAGCACAACCAGAAACTTCAATTAAAAATTATCTGAACATCGATATCCAGAAATTTTTAAGGGCCGATACTCTATATTGTCTAATACATTGGAATGTGACTAAAGCAAAAGTTCATAGACTTTTTTTTTAGGTGCTTTCAACAATTAACATTCCAAAGGAGCCGAAAAATTTCTAAAAGGATCAATAAATCATGCACGAGCCTATATGATGATACCCACTTAACAAACCACTTAGCGACGCCCTTGATAATTAATTAAAAGGGGACCAAATACACTAATTGATCGGATGATTCAACACGAAAAATCGAGGTCAGAAAGAATAAAGGGATTCAAGAGAATGGAGGGACAATGATATAAAAAGGCAACTTTAGCAGGAGAAAATCAGTGTTCGAGAAATCCAGTGTTCGAGAAAGAACGAGTAAACCGTCAGAACTACGGCGTCAAAGACCAGTGTCGGTTGAGTAATCAAGAAACAAGTAGTAATCGAGAATCGAGAGACCTGTGTCCAGATAGTCAGAACTACGGCGTGAAAAAGTTGTCGAATTAACCGAGAAAAGAAGCACGACGTGAAATAACAGCGCGAAAATATTCGATTTTTTTTTATTAGTGTTCATAATTAAAGTAAATTCTTTCGACCAATAAGATTTTCATGTAATTAGGTTTGGCCAGCTGTAAATATATTATTGTTAAATGTAAGTGGAGTTTTTTTATGTTCAGCCAGAATTTGTAAAGGCAAGAGAGTAATCGAGTCAAACTGTAAATACAAATTTTTACTTGGAATCATATAAATTTTCCTTAACAGTTAATTGATGCTTATTAAAAATCCAACAAATTTATTGTAAGATTATTTAATACCGACGCCTGTTAATTAATAACAAGCATTATTTATTTTAATAAAATAAACTTTATTTTAATTGACCTAAATATTTCTGTGTTTTACTCTCTACCCGCAAATAGGACCCACTTTAAACTGTGTCTCCACTCAGAAACTAGAGTCACCGCTCGCCAATTTAACATATTGCCAAGTTTCTGAATTTGGGGTCTCACAGTGTCTCTTTGTTTAATACATTTCTCCAAGGGGGATTAGTTGGCATCTTCATGATACATTCTGACTGCAGCTGTTGCATTATCCTAACTAATATGATAAATGCGAAAATGAGTTTGTTTGTTTGTTTATTTGCTACGCTTTCCCGAGTAAACTACGAAACCGATCATCATGAAATTTTGTACATATATTTCCAAGAGTCTTTTCATAAAAAAGAACAAGATTGAAAAAATAAACTAATTGTTAATTAGTTACCAACACATTCCCATACACGACCCAACTTTTGGAGTACGTTCGAAAAAGGGGTAAATTGTACCCAAGGGTGAGAATGGGTATATGATCACGTAATCAGGACCGGTTTCTCAATAGTAAGTCACCTCCGGGTTAAAATAACTCCAGGGTAAACATTGCAACTAGACACGTTTGCCCTGGAGCCAAAAACAATCCGGACTTGACTCGCTATTGAGAAACTGACTCTCAGAAGAGTAAATTTCATCTGGTGTGTTTTCGAACGCACTGTTCAACTTTTTTTTTTAACATCAACATCAAACAACGTTGCCACATTTATTCAAGTTGGCGGCGCATTCAATTGACGTACCTGTTTTTTACTAAAAAATATAGAAATTCAAATTTTTTTATCAAAAAATATAAAAATTTAAATATAATAAAGCTGAAGAGTTTGTTTGCGTGCTAATATCTGGAACTACCACTGATTCATTCACTCACTCACTCATTACGAGATCTCCAAAACTATACGTCCGATTAACTCGAAATTTGAAGTATATACTCTTTTCTCGACGTAGACCCCCACTAAGAACGGATTTTACGGAACTCCTACTCGAAGCGGATTTGTCACACAAAAAAAAATCTCTCAAAAATTCCAATAATACTATTTCTTGCGCAAAGTTATATATATTTTGAAGAAGGGCTGTGTACCTATGGTCAATATACTGCACCCTGTAAGGTGGTCATTTGTTCTAAAGCCACTTTTAAATCCAACTTGCTCTAGTAGTTGATGAAAAACTAGCTCAAATCCCATTCTGTTAGTAATTTCCCTCATACAGAGCTCATATAAATGAGATAACAGACTGATAGGTCGATAGTTTCCTATTTGTGTTATTTTGGTATTTCTGGTGTACTTTATATAGAGAGGCAGTCATTATAAAGAGTTTTTAGGACTTCTATGAAGCATTTATTATCTCCCAGATCCAATCATAATTTATTAATATTCTTTAATTAGGTTAATTTAAAAACAAAGATCTCTATTTTTAGTATTACTTTATTAAAATAACTTATATGAACTCATAAGACACTGTTACTGATTCTGATTTGAATTTCAAATTGATAACTATACTCCTCTTCTATTGGAGAAATATCGTCGCAAAGGTAGAAAGGAACAATTGAAATATATTTCAATATAAACGTATTTTTATGTTATCATATTTTTGTACCATTGTACCTACTCTAGAAAATATTACTTTAAAACCTCACATCTTGGTATAATATTTGGTTCCAAAAGTATAGTTTAGGCTTTGATATTTCATAAGCAAAAGCAAGACATAGTCAACAGTAAACTCATAATATAAGTTAGGTACTTAAATTTTATAAAAATCCAATCTCATTTTAGCAAAGATGAGGCAATTTCTGTCCTATCTACAGTTCTATTGAGATTTTGTCGAGGATTTGGTTCTCGTAACAAAATGTAGATCTATAGGTTTTGCCGAATATAATGTGACCGCCGAACCTAAATCAAATTCATCAACAGATTTGTGCCTTGTAGTGATCTTGAAATTTCTTATAACGTTTGCAAAGGTTATCTTTAGTAGCGCCATTGCATGATGTTTTCCTGAAAATTAAATAAGGAAATTTTCATCAATAATGAAAAGTATACAATATTCAGCAGAACCTAACTTCTTTGATCTTGATCTAACATTATATTTTAATAGGTATGTACTTTTTTCTTTATTTTGCATACAAAATATTGTGGTGAAGTGTTATTCTAGCATATATTCTATCATAGCAGCAACATTAGGGCTCTAATTTAAAAATTGTCACAATGGATCACTTTTTTTGCATAGAAAACATCAAACCCCAGTTTACCAGAAATGTTATCTCAATCTCACATTTCTCCATCGTTTGCAGAACATTGTGTCATACTCCTTTGGCTAATAGAGGAAAAAAACTCGAAAGTTTCAGTCAGTGTACACTTTTGTGTCAAATTTAATACATTTAGAAAACAATCCACTATAACGAGCTAGTGAAATTTTACATAATGTAAGTACATAGTACCGTACCATTTATACAAACTTAGAAGTAGGTACATTTTTTTTTTCGAAGCCCGGAACAAAATTGAATGCGGCGGCTTCTGATGATTTTTCAGTAATGGTTGTAGTACACGAACTGAATTGAAAATGATTTTGAGAATCTGAGTATGCCAATCAATAGTAAAACTTCGCATTTCTAAAAGTTAATAACGTTTTATGTGGTTTTACCTATACAATCTCTAGGTCCTTGAGAAAATGGCATATAACTACATGGTTTAATTTTGTCTAGATTTTCTGGTAAAAATCTTGTTGGATCGAATTTTTCTGGATTCTTCCAGTACTCTGGAACCCTGTGAAGATGCCAAATGTCCACTACGAAATCTACTCCTTTGGGAATAACTTTATTTCCTGCAATTATCCAAATATAAAAAACAAATAAAAAGCATGGGGAGTCATCGTTTTCTTACCTACATCAATGTCGTCTCCTGTAATCCGTGCTATGAAAGGCACAACTGGTAGAAACCTCATTATTTCACAAAGAGTTGCTTCGGTATACTTAAGGTAGCCAATATTATTAGATGAAATGTCTCTATCACCAATTTCTGTGATTACTTCGTTAAGAAGAACTTCCTAAAAGTCTAGGTATTTCAAAACGAATTTGACTCAAGAATTGTATCACCTACTTGAATATCTGGATGCATTGCCAAAATGGTGAAGCCAAGGTATAATACAAAAGAAGTGCTTTCAACTGCCTGAAACAAAAATTCTTCAAATTTCAACTAAAAAAAAAGTATAAGTATTTCATACTGCACTAGTAAATAAAACCAATTCTTCAAATATTTGTTCATCGGTCGTCATTTTTTGGTCATTGCTAAGAATTAAGTCTAACAAAGGCACTTCATTACTATTTGCTATATAGTCTAAAAATATATAGATACATATTTAGTATCAGTTAACTATGATTTAGAAAACATACCTACCTTGATTTTTTTCTAACTCGGTTTTTCGCTCTCTAATAATTTTTTCTATAATTGTGTTGCTTCTTTTCATATAGACGGCAGTTTTTCTGCCATTCGGAAAGAAATTTATCCATATTGAATATGGAATTAATGGGTTTAGGACTTTTGCAGTTAAAGCTTCTTCAATTCTACAAAAAATTGGTTAATTGAGAACAAAGAACATTTAGAAAATTCTTCCGTGGCGCAAGTGTGGTAAAAATAGATAAAGTCAACACCGGGCAAAATTATGGAGTTCAGTTCACCAATTCCCAGAACAAGTGCCATAGCTGTAATCAGAAAACGCGGTAATTGCCATAATTTTGACGAATGAAATAGAAAAAAAAAAAAAATCGAATGTCAAAAAAAAACGCGAAATGCGAGGAACATTTAAAAAAAAATCCCTTCAAGAAAAAAGTGATACATTATAAATCCATAGGTTTATAACGAATACGTAGGATGAGGAAAACACTATCTTGAAACTGCTGGCCTTGCAGAAGCGCCGGAAACGTGCTATGGAGAAGTTTCTGATTGGCCTGCGATTCTTGGATTTTTTTTATTTTATGCATAAAGTCTGTTTTTTTTTAAAGATAAAAGTCAAAATTACATTATGTTGGCAATACAACGTAAAATTGTCAATGCTCGAAATTTTTTATGTAGAAAAAGCTTGTGTTGCCAACATAGTTAGGTACTAAATTTTTGACTTGGGGAATTATCTTAAAAAAAAAAAAAACAGACTTTACTCCGTTAGGATTAAAGGGGGTAACCTTAAAATACAACTTGAATTCAGAAATTGAAGAGAAACATTCGCCTAAATAAAGCAAGACCTATTTTAACTGACGCAAAGATAGGTGTGAGAACGCAAAAACAATAGTGTCGATAATAGCTTTGTCCCAACACATCGAGAAACCGTACAATGTACTGTCACGATTCTGGGCAAAGCAAAAAATGTGTGTGTAGAACCCGAAATTCCTATACAGAGTGGTTTCGAAACCGTTCATGGGACAGTTTTTCACGTGTTGGAACAAACCTAACATATGCAGCAACCATGAGCAAACGCGCGCTGAGCGCCAGCTGGCGAACTCAGTTTGTGCAAATGACGTCACAGTGCTTGTATATTTGCAATCGCAACCATCATAATAACGTCAGAACTTGTTTAAAATATACTATTTCAATTGATAACCGCTTACCACTCACTTTGCTCTTAAATTTCCAAATTCTGCTAGTTCATTAGCAAATTTATTTACATCCAATCCAAGGGCAGTAGCTAAAAAGCAGAATATTTAACAAAATAATCATGCAAGGCATTTTTTCTTACCACAAAACGTTGTAAAAACGAACGTGTGCATGACATCGAATGATACTAAAGCACCATTCAATCCTTCAAGTTCTTCTAGCAATTTGCAACTATAGTTATGAAATTTGCCCATAAAACTTCTCAAAATAATGGGTTTGAAGCCTTTTATAAAATGTTTTCTTCTTGCTTTCCATTTTTCCTCTAAAATTAATAATTCTAATTTTTATTAGAATATTGCATACAAAATCCACCAACGGAAGATTCACAGAATCAACGTTAAATCGAGAATCGTAACAAATTTGGGTTATCTGTTGCAAAAACACGAATAGAGAAAATAAAGAAGCTTTCATTTACTTTGTAATAATCCGGAAAATAGACCCGATAATTACAATGTCTTTACTGTCAAAATTAAAGGTAATCAAATAATCAAAAACTGAATTTCCTGTATTTCAAATCAGTATCAATAAATTGACGTGTCTCGCAGGAATAGAAAAAGAGAGCTTAATTGTAATAAATACAAGTTAGAAAGTAATAAAAAATTACATGCGCGCGCAACTCGTGGCTGTAGTGTAGCCAGATTGTATTGTTGCAGAACAAATGTAGACAATACAAATCGAACATTATAACATTAAAGAAGTGATATATTGTCAAGTGGTTTACGACGCCTTAAATCAGACAAAATAAGAGCTTTAAAGTGTATGTCAACATCGATGGTACTTTTATTTTGATAAATGTTTCATCCGGCAACATCGCACAATGAAATTGCAAAGGAATATGTCAAGTATAATCTAACATAACCTTAAACGACACTGCGATAAGTTCAAGTAATACGTAAAGTAGTAGTTTACTCTTTGTCGAATTACAGGTTACAAAGAAAGAAGGAACGATTTATTCTGATCTCGTGCCTGAATACGAATATGACGCAAGCCCGTAACAAACTCAATTTTCATTGGACGCTCACCTGCAACCCACGAGTTGCGCGCGCACACCAGGTATTACGAGATACGTCAATTGAAAATGAAACAAATTAACGTTGACCCCAAATACGTTCGAAATTATATTATTTCGTCACCCAGCCTGTGTCATTATCTAAATCAAAATTCTTAAAAATAATAAAAGCGAGACCAAGGTAATTAAATACGTGATTTATGGCCCCACGTGCTGACGGTTTTCTTTGTGTTGCCCTCACATTCTTAAACTAAAGTTTTTGACCCCTATAAATCAGAAAATTGCGACATAATTATTCGATTTTAAACAAATAAAAAAGGAGATTGCATCATCCTCTCAATTGTGATGGATAAAGAAATTTTGGGGGGATCGAATAATATAAATACAGCGGTTTCAATTGAGATCGGCAGATGTCAGTTGAGTTGTTGGTTCAGTCCAGTTTCAGTTAAAGTCTACAGTACCTAATGTGTCAGTCCGAGTAAAATTCGCGAAAGATCCTTTTATTGACTCGGAAAAAGTCTTTGAAAAGTAACGGAAAATTGTGAAAGAATAGTTATTTTTGCATCAAGGGCGCGAAATGCTACTTTGGTGATCGAGATCTGATTTTTTTAACGAGGCGCAGCCGAGTTAAAAAAATAGTCGAGATCACCAGTATTTCGCGCCCGAGTTGTAAACAATATTTTTTCTACAACTCCATTTAAATATCAATCATTCGAAGCCAAAATTGCATTTTCAATCAAAGGTGAATTTTAATTATTTTTGACTTCCTGACAGGTATGTGTCACCATGACACCCAGTGTGCGAACTAGCTATTTCGCGCACACGTGCGCGAAATAGCTAGTTCGCGCACGGCGTCATGGGAACGTTAGAAAATCAATACCTGGGAAAAAAAGTGCCACTTCGCAAACTGTCATGAGTGTGCGAATATCATAATTTTTTGACAGTTGTAGAAAAAGAATCTTTAGTCGTTCAACATTATGTGCGTGTTCTACAGATTTTTGAAGTAAATTAAATCAAGTAATTTTACGTGTGAAAAGTTAAATGTAAGTACTCTTGTGACTAGTAAAACTCTTTGACTTTATAAATGATGAATGGCTATGAAGTGAATTAACTTTGGAACTTTATTGCATAAATAATATCTAATAACTCGAGTGATTTGACTATGGAACATTATTGCATAAATTTATTTGCCTTCGAGTATAATGACATTTTAATTAATTTTGCAAACAATTAAAAGGGGAATTTATAATGCACTTAACAAGTATCGATTTTGAGTAGGAATTACTAAAAAAATTTGAATTGGATTGTCCAAATTGAAGTTTAAGGGCTATAGTAACGAATCTAATAAGAATTAAATAATAATTGTGTTTGTTGGCCAGGAATCCGAAAATAGTAATTGTTCTGATTTAAATAAACCATTATATGTAAATGGGAACTTTCGAAATGAAAGTTGTTGTTCATGAAGAAACATTGATAATCTTAATTGCTGAAATTTTGAATTAGGGTTTTTATTTTTCATGTAGAAATTATTGTAAGTTTTTTTTATGAATAAGTTAGTAATACGTATATTAATAAACAAATAATTAGCACTCGTTTTGCAGTGTTCATTAAGTTTGTTATCTATTTCATTAATTCCATATTCTACCGAGTTAGCCATTACTTGATGGAAATTATTTATGCTTTATTAAATTTTCACCACAATATATCATTTTCACAAATTATTGTGTTATAATGTTCTACGTGGATATATCCACACAGGTCGTTCCAATTTCACTCAATAACAGAAATTATCCATGTTGGGTTGTGTGTTATATTAATTGCTCTAGACAAAAGGAGGGTCACAATGGATCTTATGGATCGCAGTGACATTTAGGCAGCGATGCCGCCTCTAGATTCTATATCTAAACCACCTCCTTTTCAAGTAGGTAGTAATTTTCTTATAACTCATGTTTGTTACCAACCTACTCCGGTTTGTGCGTGCTTGATATGCGACTTCAGAACTTATCGCCTCTTCTTTCAATATGCCTACTTCTAGTTCTATGACCCTTTCGCTCACTGTGTACATATTTGTATAGGTACATCAATTTTTAAGTGTTCATGGTGTCCACATTTGTGTACGTCATATTTTTAAAATAAATTACTAGGTCTCCATCTAGGGGTTTTTTATCGAAGTTTTTTTCTAGTGTTTCAACAGCTGACATACATAAATTGAGCACCGCCTACAATTTTCCTGGATTTTCCTGGCAGTTTTTTTGTGGTGGAAATAGTTTGGAAAAAATAAAAAACAAACTAATAAAAGGTGGTTTTATGAGTACAAACAGTGACATTTGCGGTTTTTTGTCTGGAAGTATTTTGTTTTTGTCCTTAGGGCCACCCACGTACATATTTGTGCACACTGAGAGTGAGTGGAATAATAGTATATTATGCAATGATCATGTAATGATAGCCATTAATACACGAGCATGTTGTAGGATACGAAACGAGCCGCAGGCGAGTTTCGTATATAACATGCGAGTGTATTAATGGCCATTACATGAGAGTTGCATACACTATTTTTTCTACTGCCATTGATAAAACTTATGATATTTAGATATGTCAACATTATGCTTAACTTTGAATAGAGATTTTATAATTGAGTAATCCATACAGTTGAAGGTTTCGTTTTTTGTTGTAATTCTTCAAAATATACTATCAAAACATTTTCTGAGAAGGACGATGTGTTTTTGGTCTTTCCAATCCATAAATTGTTTATATAATTTTTCGTAAATTTTCTTGGACTTGTCCGGTAGTATATTATTACTTGCAATTATCGCCCTTTCTGTAATTTCTGGAGGTGTTAGTGAAAATTCTTCGTTATCACTCAATATTTCCATAATAATGCCTTATTCCAAAGATTAGGTAACTATTAATAAAATTCAAAGTATTTTTTTTTCATAAAATTATTGTTTTTCGCTAAATTACCATGGAAAAGCTATAAACAGAGTGCTGTCAACATTCAAAAAAAAAATAAGTAAAAATTTCTTTACTGGTGGCGCCATCTATTGACAATGTATAATAATGAAAAAAGTAAAAATTCTTCCTTATCACTCATTATTTCCATAATAATTATTCTTTGTCCCAAACTTTAGGTAACTTTTAAACAATTCGAAGTCTTTTTTGTAGTTATCAAAATAATTATTTTACGCAAAATTACCGTTTAAAATGTTTAATATCTTAATTGGTGGTGCCATCTATCCACATTGTATAATATTAAAAATCTGTATTATAATGAAAATCTGTATCATAATGAAGTTCATTATGATACAGATTTTAATCGTTTAATAGCGTATTATGAAATGTCAGTAGAAAAAATAACAAGGTAAACTTGATCTCACTTTTTTCTTTATTATATTGGTAGACAGTTAAATATTATAGAATCCTGGTTCATAATGAGTCGAAATCGCCCGCTAACAGATAATCAACTATTAGAATTAATATTGACCGGATTATCAGACATTGAAGGACTCAGTGACGGTGATGGTTTTGAGAGAAATTCTGATGTTGAAGGTATACTATCTTGTCGCTAATGTTTATTAGATATTGTATGTAACATAACACATATTTCTACCTTGCAGAATTACCGGAAGTGCTAATGATTGATGAGGTGGAAGAAGTGGAAGAAGTTGAAGAAGCTGAACAGCTGGAACAACTTGGAGCTGAACCTCAACCTGAAGAGGTGGAAGAAGTTGAAGAAGCTGAACAGCTGGAATAACTTGGAGCTGAACCTCAACCTGAAGAGGTGGAACAGCTGGAACAATCCGGAGTTGAACCTGTTCCTAGCACATCTGCAAAAAAGCCACAAAAGTCGAAGAAAGCCAATATAGACGAGTATTTGAGGAACAATGATCTCACAAAGAAAACCGATATAACGTGGCGACAAAATGTGTATATCACCCCACAAATAAAGTGGCACATTAGAGAAGAAGAGGCAGTCGTTGAGTTAGGAAGTCCAGCATTGTTTTTCTGTAAATATTTTACAGATTATGTTTTTCAAACTATGATGGAACATACAAATCTCTATGCTGTTCAACAGCAAACTCGCTTTGCTCCTACGACGGTGGAAGAACTGAAAACGTTTGTAGGAATGCACATCATCATGGGCAATCTACATTACCCAAGAATTAAGTTCTACTGGGACCATAAATTAGAGATTCCATTGATTTCCAATAATATGCCGATCAACAGGTTCTATAAATTGCGACAACATGTTCACTTTGTTGAACAACAGTGACAGATTTTGGAAGGTACGTCCATTATATGATGCAATTAGAATAAGATGTCTCTCCCTTCCATTGGAAACAAAATTGTGTGTGGACGAACGAGCAAATGGTGCCGTTCAAGGGATGTTTGAACGTCAAACAATGTCAAAAACAAACCCAAACTATGGGGTATTAAGATTTTTGCGCTGTGTGGTAGCAGTGGCACCTTGTATGATTTTATTATATATCAAGCAAGGATCTACTACTGAACTCCACCCACAGCAACTTGAAGTATTCGGTTCGGGAGCTGGAGTGGTACTAAAATTATCCGAAAGAATCACACAACTCAGGGTCCAGTTATATTATGATAATTATTTTTCGAAATAAAATATATTCATGTTCCAAGACCACAAGTAATAAATAATTACAACTCTCACATGGGAGGTGTTGATAAAATGGACTTCCTTATTACATTGTATCGAACATCTAAAAATTTAATTGGAGATTGTTTGCCCATACCATAGACATGGCATGCGTAAATATAGCTGGTAAGAATATAAAAATAAAGCTGTTACCTTGGGTGTTCCCAAGAAAGATATTTTAGATTTACTTCACTTCAGAGCCTATGTTGCTGAAGTTCTAATCTTGGCCGGAAAAACTTCTGTCCAGCAGCCGATAGTCAAGGTCCTCCAACACTAAAAGTTTTGAAACTAAGGCCAGAAATTCGACCAGTGACTGAAGTTCGGTTAGACAGGCTAGACCATTTGCCAACAATTGACGAAAAAGACTTTGCATCTAGGTGCAAAGTACCAGGGTGTAAAGGAAGATCTAGAATTTTGTGTCCAAAATGTAATGTTCACCTTTGTCTCACAGAAAAGAGCAACTGTTTTTTAATATATCAT
Source organism: Ceutorhynchus assimilis (assembly GCA_917834065.1). Classification (NCBI taxonomy): domain Eukaryota; kingdom Metazoa; phylum Arthropoda; class Insecta; order Coleoptera; family Curculionidae; genus Ceutorhynchus; species Ceutorhynchus assimilis. The sequence goes on along the minus strand of OU892281.1, from coordinate 31,698,690 downwards.
ACAAAATAGTGGTTTTGTTTAGTCTATCTTGTATACCATTGACTTCCAATGTCCACAAATGTGTACATTCAGAAACAAAAAAATTGGCCCACCATACGGAAAAAAATTTTATTCCATAAATTCATTAAAAAATCAGAGTTGATATTATACACAAAACCAATTTTTTGTTTTGGAAAATAAAAATTCATGAGCGCAAGGGTAATGTCTCTATGTTTCTGCTATATGTATAGTTTTCACGTTTGCTGTTAGTGAGTTATTCGTTGGCCTGAATTTGTTTATTTTTCGCCTAAATCCTTTTGAGATAAGAAAATAACTGAATTTAGTTGTTATTACAGAATTCTGGTGGTTCCACAACGGCTTTGGTCTTATGCCGTGCTTGAGTACCGTTCTCTAGGTTCGTTTCGTTATTATGAACTTCTATGTTTAGTTGGTGCTTTTCACTACACATTGCAAAGGCTGTTATGATGTATAAAGGAATTTGATTGAGTACACCTTATTGTGAAAGAATTTCGGAAGAATGGTGGAATTCGTAATGCAGGCCAAGTTTCGTAAATGTTGGTTTTTTTCTGGACAGACGATTCGATGCTTTTCTCTGGGTATTGGACATTGACGAATGTTAGGGACTATAGAGTTGTTTGTTGTTTTCCTTTGCAATCGTGAATTCAATGATATGTATAGGTTATTGAGATATTCTAGGAATCAGTTCACTTCCTACTAGAATTGTTTTCCGAGAGAAAAGGTCTATTAAAAAAAGCGCCAACACGCTAAAAGTTAAATGGTCCAAAAATCAATAATTACGAAAAATTCAATTCAGTCAAATTATAGATAATATGCTAAACAAGTTCAAAGTCGAGAGTGCTGGAAAGACTAATTTGAATTTAAATTTTAGTAGTAATTATTGTAATTATTAATCGATCACCTATAACTACAGAATACAGTTAGGTGCAATTTTAATAATTATTTCATGTCTGGATTGCTATTCTTTATTATTAGACCATTAAAATCATATTGGTTTCATAATGAATGTACCACGTAAGTATGAGAAATTGATTTAGCCGATACTCCATCGAAATCCATTACAAAGAAGGTTTCTAGATTTCCACAATAAGTTTTTTTAAATGAAACCGTAACATGTTTCGGCACACGGTGCCTTCTTCACACAGAATAACTAAACTAATAGGCTTAGTTAAAATATATTCATTTAATATACATACCACTACCACTAGGTTTAGTGAACATAGGTTTTTTTGAACGTGTAAATTTGAAGGATGTCGATTTCTCTAGAGAAGAAAGTCATCTTCTAAATAAAAAATTTAAATACAACCTTGTTCCCGAATATAACCAACAACTAAGAGAATATCTCGGAGTTGAATGTGAACTTGCCCTTGATGGTATTGACAACTCTGAGAAACATTCGGTTTCTCAAACTGTTAAAAAACATCCATCAGAAAAAAAGGGAAACTCTGTTGTAGCCACACCTACGTAAAGACCAATATAGGTAATCAGAAAATTTTAGAATTCTTAGACTCCAACAATGTTTATAAAATAAATTTTGATCCAACAAAACCATTACCAAAAAAAGATAAAGATGAGTATCAAAGTACCTACATTCAATTTTTGATGATTTTGAAAAACAAAATTCAATAGTACTTACCTACCCAATTAATCCTCAAGCACCCAATCTTTATTTTTTGATAAAATTACACAAAGACGGTTTATTACCCACCCCATTAGACCGGTTGTACTACATACTTTCAAAAAAATTGATAGAGGTCTTATCACAATACTGTAATGTATATTCTAACTTATCATATTAGTAGTTATTCCATCTGAAGAAGGCATAAGAAAATTATCTATATGTTTGAGGTAGATTTATAATATAAGCTTGTATTTTTTTGGTCATATTACAACTCACTGTACATTATTTCCATATGACACGAGAGGCTTAATGCCGCTTAAAAAGTGATAAGCCTTTTGGGATTATCGCGCTTGGTGGCATTTATGACAATTTCTATTATAGATTTTTTTAAAAATTTTGTAAGCATTAAAGTTTAGTTCGTTGTATAACCTTTTATTTACGACTAATGTATAATGTGCGTATTATATTTGTGATTTTGGCAGTATAATGACATATGTTATTCCTCCAGGGATTAATGACGAGTAGCGGGATTAATGGTCATTATTCCACAAAAGTGTCAGTGTCAAACGTGTAGTGCTTGTGGATTTGTATTGAAAATTATGAGACGGATGAAATTTGTTCATTGAAAATCTCAAATAAATTAATTTGTCGTAAATAAAGCAGAGTATACTACTCGCAATAATGGCTATTATTCCCTCGGAATGTTACTCCCTCGCCGCTAACGCGGCTCAGTTCGTAATAATCCTCGGGAATAATAGCTATCATTATTGTCTCGTGGTATAATCTACTATTAAATACCACTCGATGTTTCAGGATTACCTAATACTTTTACCTGATACTCAACGCGTAACGCGTTTCGTCACAGGTAAAAGTATTATCCAGTAATCCTGTAACCTCTTGTGGTATTACATTCGAGAATTCACTTCAATGAAAATTTTCACCACAAGTTTCTTGATCCTGGAAAGAATAACTAAAGAGCTTGTATTTAATTCTTTTTAGGATCAAGGAAAACTTCTGGTGAAAATTTCCAAACATAAATTTATTAGTAAAATCAACTTACGTGCAATAAAAGCAATGCTGTTTTTCCCAAAAACATTTTGTACATCATTGTATATACTGGATTTGTCCAAACATTTTGGGTGGCTTAAAACAATTCTTATCTCATCAGCATCCAATGTTACATAGTGATAGGTATGGCCAATCCAGAAATTTATTGATGGTCCTCCTATGTACTCATAAATCCAATTAGCAATAGCTAGTAAACTTGCTAAAATATATAAAAGTTATAGGTAGAGGTATATACATATTTGGAAAGTAGATTAGCTTATGAACTTGTTCATCTTATCTGAAAATTACCAACCACTCAAAGAAAACTCCAGGTGACAAGTACTTTATGATTTTCCAATTGAAAATGTTATTATAGAAGAAAAAAAGACAAAATATATAGGGACTAGGAGATAATTTCAAGGAAAAATATCTACTTACGCTTTTTCCCAGTTATTAAACTAATCCACGTCGTACCGATCACAGGCAAAATCGGCAAAAAAAAACCCTTATTATTCCAAGCAAACTTGAATATTTTCCTATTAACATAAAAGAAGATCACATAAAATAATATAAATATCCAAAAACTAAAAATTAGTAGCGACATAGTAATTTTTCTTGTTTCATGTGATGATTGTAATGATACTAGAAGTAATATGTTTCCTTGGTATATGTATGCTGTAATTGGTACCTAGTAAAAAACCTGTTTATCAGAAACAGTAATTAAAAAGTGTTAAAAAATTGTGATTTGCCAAATTTGTGATATAAATAAATGAAGAAAGGTTATTTGGTGTTAATTACACAATTGAATTGCACATTGCACACATGCAGTAATTATAGAAATTAGGTGTAAATGAGAAAATTATGCTTCTGTTTTTAATTTGAACATTCCAGAAATTCAAAATTATAGTGAAAATATAGTGTCCTCCAAAGTAATAATTATGGTAGAGAGAAGTTGCCGGTTAAGCACGAAGTGGAATAAAACTTCCTTGTTTACAAATTCGCCGACGTTATTTTATTAATTAAACAAAACCAATTCCTGCAAAAGCAATATTCAGTACGTACCCTATTTGTGACAAAAATCATCCTATGTACCACAGAAACCACAGTTTCCATCCCAACATATTAATATAACACCTAAAAAGGACTATGTACCAACAAAATTTCCAACTAGTTTAGGAACTTTTGGCAAAAATTATAATAATGCCTTTCGAAAGAACACGAATCAACAATTTTCGAAACCGACACCTATGTCCGAAGTTTCAGTGCAACCACGAGCACAAAATCAACATCAATACCCTTCCAAATATACAATCGAAGAAATTAATCTTTGAAATCGAATTACCTGACCCTGCCAAAAATTTCGAAACTGAAAAATGTTCTGAAAATCATAACTATTATGAAGAGACAAATTTTGAAGAAAATCAAGTCGAAACTGAAGACGAAAATTCTTAGCTACAAGCCTTGGATGCAATAAGTCAGCATTAACTTCAAATGCTCATCAAATCAACCAACTGCCTCTTATTCAAATAGACTATCCACCGTGTAAATTATTATACGACACAGGAAGTCATGCCTCTTTAATAAGACCCTCAATCGCAAAGGAATATTTTTCAAATTCTATAATTAATTCATGAAACAAGTTAACTACTTGCATGGGTACAAGAAAAACGCAAGGAAAAATTAGTTTCCCAATTTTACAAGAATATAATATTCAAAACAACATTGAAATGATAATGTACAATTTCCATGACTATTTTAATGGAATTATTGGAATCAAAGCATTACAAGAAAATAATTTAAATATAGATTTTTCTAACATGCTTCTTTCTAATAATAAAAGAATTCCGTTTCAATATAGAACAGATTTCGAAAATAAAAATTTTGAGATTTCAAGCAACTCAATTCAAGTATGTTATTTCAATACAAATATAGCTGATGGCATTGAAATACTTACACCACCGATAAAAAATGAAACATATTATATTCCGTCGACAATAGCCACAGTCATTAATGAAATGGTGCCTTTGGAAGTACACAACTTAATGAATAAGCCTATTATTTTCCTGTATAACATAAACAACTTAGCGGAAATAAGTTTACCTTATGCTGATTAACAGTTTGAGATATTTAATATAGAGCAAATGACTTCATTTGAATATGCAAATGACCCTATAAAGTCGCTAAGTATTAATCATTTGAACTCAGAGGAATTTGATGCTTTGAAACACGTAATTAAATCTTATCCTAAAATTTTCTACAAGCCAAATGAAAAATTGACATTTACCAATCAAGTCAAACATGAGATTAAAACAACAGATGAAAGCACACGAAAACATATAGATATCCTCATGTGCATAAACAAGAAGTAAATTCTCAAATAAAGAAAATGTTAGAAGATAACATAATCAGACCATCCTGTAGTCTCTGGTTATCCCCTGTGTGGATAGTACCTAAGAAAGAAGATGCCGCAGGCATACAAAAATGGAGAATGCTCGTTGATTATCGAAAGATAAACGAAAAAATTATTGATAATAGATATCCATTACCTAATATCACTGATATATTAGACCGACTCGGGTGTAGTAATTATTTTACGACACTAGATTTAGCCTCTGGCTTTCATCAAGTCGAGATGCATGAAAATTCGATACCCACAACAGCATTTAATGTTGAAAATGGTCACTACGAATTTAACAGAATGCCCTTTGCATTAAAAAACGCTCCCGCGACATTCCAAAGAGTGATGGATAATGTATTACTAGGATTACAGAATATAATATGTCTAGTATACATGGATGATATAATAATTTTTTTATTACGCATGCATCATAATCAACGATTATCGCACGCTGCAGCGTGCATAAAATGATGTTTATGATGCGTCTACCTTTTCAAAGGTTTGCTATAGAAACGTTCGATCTACCTTCATTACCTAGATATTTACCTGCATACATGCCATTTAAATTACTACTTATCAAAATGAATGAACACTTTTAAAACATTTTTGAGATTATGATGCATTCGTAATAAAAAATAGCGTATGATATGCGTGTATAAGAGGGCATTTAAAGCCCTTGCGACTTACAAAACACTCCGCTGCGCGTCGTGTTTTGAAATATGTCGCGCGTGCTTTAAATGCCCTCTTATACACTAATATCATAATATACTATTTTCCACTTCACTTCATGAACACGTGAAGGATTTAAAGAAAGACTCGAGAATTTCAATTTAAAAATACAATTAGACAAATCAGAATTCCTATATACTTAAGACAGTTGAATTCCTAGGACACGTAATTACACCAAATGGAATAAAACCGAATCCAAAAAAGATAATGGCAATAAAAAAAATCCCAATACCAAATCACCGTCTTAGAAAATAATAGTTATTTATGCAACAAGTGTGTAAAGTGAACCTTTTTTTTTGACGCACGAGCCGTAGGCGAGTGCGACAATCACATGAGTGAAAAAAGGTGCTTTACGCACGAATTGCATACAAATTTTTTTCTACTACCAATCAAATATGTGTAATAAATAAATTTAGACAAATGCTTTACGCACTAGTGCGTAAAGAATTTTCACTTTACGCACTAGTGCGTGAAGTAATTTATCAGAAAAATGCCAAATTGACAGTGACAAAATCTGTCATTGACATTACTTTACGCACTAGTGTGTGAAGTGAATTACTTTACGCACTAGTGCGTGAAGTGCAATTTTACGTCTTCTGAATAGTGCGTAAAGTGAGTACTTTACGCACGGTAGTAGAAAAAATCATTTTTAGGATTAGTAGGTTATTACCGAAAATTCATAAAGAACTTTGCCAAATTGACCAAATCAATGACATCTTGTTTGGAAAAACACAAAAAAATAATACATAATGCAGAATTTCTTAATAGCTTTGAAACTTGTAAAAATGTATTGATAAATGACCCTATATTACAACATCCTGACTTTAAGAAACCTTTCTTATTGACAATAGATGCCTCAAACTATGCAATTGGAGCTGTTTTATCTCAAGGTCCTGTCAGAGCTGATCTTCCCATTGCATATGCACCTTTCTAGATGCTTAAACCCAGCTGAATGTAATTATTCGACGATTGAAAAAGAACTTTTAGCAATCGCATGGGCAACAAAATATTTTCGACCTTATCTTTTTGGTAGAAAATTCACAATCTTGTCAGATCATAAACCTTTACAATGGCTATTTAATGTTAGAGAACCAAGTTATAAATTAGTCAGATGGCGACTAAAATTATCCGAATTTGATTATGAGATCAAATACAAAAAGGGAACATTATGCATGAATGCAGACGCACTATCAAGAATTCCTGCAATACAACTTCATGTCATTCACAAATCAGATTCAGATGCCAGATTATCATCTTTAGATGAATAATTTCACAAAAAATTAGGATGCTGAAAGATACACCATTATGTAATGATAAAATCATAGCAAAATACTTTACAGACTCTAAAGTATATCTTCCTAAAAAAAGCTAGAAAGCTAAAGAAAAAGAGATAGCAATGTCTGAATCATCTCAATCAACAAAGACAGCATCAGAAAAAGAACCTGAAGAGGAACCTAAGAAAGAAAGACCTAAAATAAAAATATTATCCCAACTAATAATACCTCCACGAAAAGAGAAAAAAGAAATTCCTATCGAAATAGGATAATCTTCAAAAACTCAAAAAAGTAAAAGACAAATAACACCTTCGGATGACGAACGAACAATGTCAACAATTTCAGCCTTGTCTGAAAATGTCCAATGACCAAACAATACATACGTCTATGGAAAATCCAATATTAGGAGCTCCATATACTAAGATACATGTAAATATATTTGGAAATCAAATTGTATTTCGATATTCGAATAATAACACAATAAGAAAAGATATAATCAAACTATTTGGTAATAAAAAGAGAATAATATTTTTCTCACCAAATAATCCAACATCACAAATTACTAATCTGGTAAAGGAATGCATGCCACCTGGTATTTATTGCCTTCATTTCCTAAATAAATCTTTAGAACCTATTGTGATACGAGCATTACAAGAATCGTTTAATTCGAATTCATTTACTTTTTACATCTCGAACTCTTTATTAGAAGACATCACAGAAGTTGGTCTTCAACAAGAGAAAATTCAGCAATATCATGAGACTAAAACCTCTCATAGAGGAATCACTGAAAATGTTGCAGCCTTAAAGGAAAGATTCTATTGGCAAAATATCCAGAAAGACGTACAGAATTATGTCAAAGTATGCGAGATATGCAATAAAACCAAGTATGAACGTCAACCATACAAAATCATATTCAAACCAACACCCATTGGTACGAAACCCTTCGAACATATTTATATTGACACATATATAATCAATAACCAGAAATTTCTGACCATTATTGATAGCTTTTCAAAATTTGGTCAAGCCTCTCCTGTAAATACGAAAACAGCTGTAGAGATATCATCACAATTATTGAAATATTTTAGTGATCATGGAATACCCCAAAAAATCACATCAGATAATGAAGCAGAGTTCAAAAATGCTATAACGTCAGATTTTTGTACATTATACAAAATTGAGTTTCATTATACAACTCCAAGAAATCCGAACTCGAATAGTCCAATCGAAAGATTCCATTCGACACTACGTGAAAGTATAACGAGTTTAAAACTCCAAACCCCGAATAAGAGTATTATTGATCTAATGACAATCGCTATATTGAATTATAACAACAGTACCTACTCATAGTAAAATGAATCACACACCTTTTCAAGTGATTAAAGGAGATTCGAATTATGCTATACCAATTGAACAAACAGAAAATAAACTAACAACTGACTATATAACAAGTTTGGCAGCGAAACAAACAAAGTCTTTAGAATCACGCAATAAAAATCGTGAACCCGAACCAGAATTACAAGATCCAATCTTTTTCAAACAATTTAATAGAGACAAGATAAGTCCGCGTTATGATAGCAAAACACAGAATCGCTTTGCTAAACAAAATGTTAAACGACAATAATTTATTTCAGGTACTCCGAGATGAATCCTTCAGTATTCTTTACTCTTGTTGGAGTCACCCAAGCGTATACATTGATGACGGTAGAAAATCCTATTTTACCAATTTCTTTAGGAACTACTTACGTAACAACTTAACGTAACACAGCCTATTATCACATAAACACGACAATTATCATACAAAGTATCCATAAACTGGAAATTACCCTAATGAAATTATCTGACACTCTAAACAAAACAGCATGGTCAAACCAATTTGTTGCACTGTTTCAAACAAATATTGAAAACAGTCATTCTCAAATTAAGATTATGAAACAAGTACCTACCAAGATCGAAAACGAAACAAAAGAGGTCTATTAAATTTCATGGGCACAGCACAAAAATGGCTCTACGGAACCCTAGGTGCTGAAGACGGCGCAAGATATGATTCTTATATCCAGACGCTCAATGATAATCAAAAGACTCTCAATGAAGATCTAAAAACACAAGCTCAAGTATTAAAACAAGTTACAAAAACATTTCACGATCAATTTCTAACTATTGAATCTAACCAAAAGGTTATCACAGGAAAATTACAAAATATTTACTGGGAAAACCAAAATTTTCATTCAATGTTAACCTTTAATCTAATATTGAACAATATCAATATTTAAAGTAATAAAATAAAGAATCTTATTGATCATGTGCAATTAGCAATAAATTTTGCACAATTGTGAATAATGCATTATACTATTTTACAGCATGATGAATTAAATAAAATATTAACAAATATACCCAAAAGTCAGCAAATACCTTTTGATAATAAAATCAAGTATAACGAGACAATGAAGACTCAAGTAAAAATCCAAAATGAGTTAATTAATTATATGTGTTATACACACACCAATGATTGATTCCGAGCCCTTTATATTGTAAAAAATCTATCCAATTCCTATCCAAGAACTTACCATTAGGAATAAGTACCCTTACCTAATTACTTACTACGGACATTTACTACAATACTTTATGGGAATGCCCGAAAGTTGAAAATATGTATCTTTGTAACCAAGAAGAGCTGAAGCAAGAAGAATCATGTGTCTATGACCTGATTACTGACCTACCACAACAATGTCCTTTCACTAAAGTGAAATATGCAAAACCAACAGTGAGACAACTCCCGAATGGATAACTATTAGTCATCCCTAAGAAAAGTCTGACGATAGTTATTCCATGTGACAAGAAAACCATATGGAAATTATAACCAATCCAACGCTAGTTTCTTTTGAAAAATGCTTTGTGAGAATACAAAATCAAACATTTTCAAAAACCAGCGAGAACTTCAATTTTGAACTGAAGATTCCAAAAATAGACATCCCTGAACTTCCAGAGAACGAAACAACATTGGAACTTCAAGAAATCAACCAAGAAGACTTAGAAGAAGCCTTCAAGACGACGAAACAGATAAGAGTTCATAATCTAAAAGAATTGTCTTTTGAAAACTCCTATTTGAACACATATGTAATCATAGATTTAAGTCTTGCTATTTTATTTATAATTTTATTGTTTTTCTGTTTTACGAAGTTTAAAACTTCAGAACAAGGTTGTGCAAATGTGCAAATTGAATTGTCTAATTTGAATTCACAACAGTCCACGTTTGCAACATCTTAAGGAGGGAGGAGTTATATTAACCAATTGCGACGCTGATTTATAATCAAATATCTATTTTTTATATGCTTTAATGTGCTTAGGTACCCCTCTATGACTTTTTAAATATACTGTTGTAAAGTAAACATCAAATTGCTATATCGGCATTAAATTCTTATTTAAGCCAGCGCAGTCCCATAAGGAACGTTCATTTGTTTTCAGGGTTTTGCTGTAGCAATTTGATCCACCTATTTTCTTTTGTCACCTCTGTATTTTAATCGATAAAATAAATGTTTTTTAAAATACAAGTTTCTGAATCGAAAATATAATTTACCTATGGTCAAAATTGCACTCTGTAAGAGACTTTAACATGCAGCTATGCTGGAATGAGCGAAAAGCTTTCTCAAAATCCACAAATAATAATATCAATGGTTTGTTCAGTTTGTTGTATTCTACAACTTTCTGTATAAAGGTTTTCATTACTTGTAGGTGGTCATTTGTTCGAAAGTCGCTTCTAAATCTGGCTGTTATGTCTCCCTTTTCATGCAAGATTATCATTATGGAATTCTTTCATTATTCTTCCTCGAAAGAGGCAGGCATTATAAAGGGTTTCTAGAGGGCTTTTATGGCGCATTTACCAATTAGTTCCATTCATAATCAATTAATTTATTATTAATCTCTAATTTTATTGATTTAAAAACATAGTTCTCTATTTTTAGTATTATTTTATTAGGACAACTTATATGAACTCATTAGACACTGTTTTCGATTCTCATTTTAATTTTAAATTGATAACCCCGGCGCTTCTATTAGAGGAATATCGTCGCAAAGGTAGAAAGGGGCAAATTAAATCTATTTCGATGCAAACGAATTCCTATGTATCCATTTCCATATTTCAGTACCTAAATCTAGATAATATAATTTAATAATAAAACCACACATCTTGGTATAATATTTATATATGTGGCTTCAAAAGTATAGTTAAGGCTTTTGATATTCCACAATGGGGTAGTATACAAGTGATTTTTAACTACGGCGTAGTGATATACTCGACGTATCGTACCATTTAGTGTAATCAGTTGCTTTGTAAAAACCGCAATACACTGGAATTATGTTTTCTAAATTTCCTCCTAGCCCCGCCCCTACGTGAAAAGAAAAGTTCGTAACGTAGTTGGTTTTTCCAATCTAGCAACACATCACGGTTTTAAGAACGCACAATTTGCACTGACATTGACCGTCAAGAACGAAACGTCAAATTTACTACATCAAACCATGTAAACAAGCTTTGACAATGTCACATGTCACACGACACCACAGGTCGTTGAGCTGTTGGAGTCAGCTGTCGTTTAGAGGTATTTTGAGCAGTGTTGCCAGATGGTCAGTGGTTCGAATACTATTGGTCGCCGCTGTGGCGCTAAATTCAAATTACAGTTTGTTTTTCTCTGACAAATTCTATAGACACTATGCTGGAAAATAATTTAGTATCCCACTATACCATCACCATTTAGCATATAGAAAAATGCCGAGCAATTTTTTTACTTTTTTTCATACATAGTATACTACCCCATTGAAACAAAGTTAAGAGTACCTAAACTCATAAAATAATTTACTTAAATTTTATATAAATCCAATAATATTTGAGCAACGATAAGACAATTTCTGCCCCATCTAGTTCTATTAAGATTTTGTTCTTGCAACAAAATGTAGATCCATAGGTTCTGGCGAATATAATGTGACCGAAGAACATAAATCGAATTCATCAACAGATTTGTGTTTTGTAGCGATTTTGAAGTTTCTTATAACGTTTGCATAGGTTATCTTTAGTAGCGCCATTGCATGATGCTTTCCTGAAAAATGAATAAGGAAATTTCCGATAATGAAAAGTTTACAATATTCAGCAGTAGGTAATTACCTAACTTATTCAATCTTACATTATAATTTAATATAGGTATAGGTACTTTTTTTATTTTGCATATGAATTATTGTGGTAAACTGTTATTCTATCATAGCATCACCATTAGGGCTTTAATTTAATAATTCTCACAGTGGGTCTCAATCTCACTTATCATACTCCTTTGACTAATGGAGGAAAAAGACTCGGAAGTTTCAGCCAGTATGCACTTTTGTGCCAAATTTAGTACATTTGAGAAAAAAATCCATAGGATGGCCCACCTCTGAACTTTTTGGCATCCACTTTGGCAATAAAATGAATTGAACCGCGGACTCTTCTGTTTTTATAAATTACCTATCATTCAAGTGTCACTATAACGAGCCAGTGAAATTTTACATAATGTGAGTAAGTATAGTAGTAGGTACTATTTATAGAAAATTAGAAATACCTAGCTAAATTTTTTTTTCGAAGTCCGAAAACTGAATGGTTAAAGGTAGGTAACATTTATATTATTTGATCCCATGCGAAAAAATAGTACACGAACTGAATTGAACAATGAACTATAAACTACACATACCTGGAATGACCCGCCGATCTACAAATTTGCGGCAAATTGAGATGGAGAATGTGGGGGATTCCTTTCTCTATTTATCTTATTGGCGTTTTATGGAAATCTTTCCTTGTCTAAAAATTATTATAATTAACGTAAGGATTATACCAAACAAAAAGCCAAACCTAACAGGAATGAACTAGAGAGAGAAAGGTACCCCCCACTATGTAGTTATTTTGGACGCACTAAGCGAGATGACAAATGCCATACAAATGCCATATCCGACAACGGTCGGTGCCATTCCAGATACGTGTAGTTTATAGTTCATTGGAATTGAATGATTTGAGTATCTGAGTACCTATGCCAATCAATAGTGAAACTTCGCATGAGTTAGATGAGCCCCTCTTAAAGACAATATTACTATATATTTTATTCTACTTTAGCTTACGCAGCATATTATATTCATTTAAGCTTATTTCGCTCTCACAACAGTTAGTCAGAGCTACGCTTTCTTAATGTTAAGAACGTATTGTAACCATTATATTTTTACTCGTATTTTAACATTTTTGTTTTAGTAATAAAAATTATTTTTTTAAAAACGAAGTATCGTGTTGTCCATACGTAATTCATGTCTAAAAGCTAATAAATAAATTATATGTGGTTTTACCTATACAATCTCTAGGTCCTTGAGAAAATGGCAGATAACTAAATGGTTTAATTTTGTCTAGATTTTCTGGTAGAAATCTTGTTGGATCGAATTTTTCTGGATTCTTCCAGTACTCTGGAACCCTGTGAAGATGCCAAATGTCCACTACGAAATCTACTCCTTTGGGAATAACTTTATTATTGCCTGGAATTAACCACATATTAAAAAAAAAGATAAAAAACATGGGGAGTTACCGTTTCCTTACCTACATCAATGTCCTCTCCTGTAATGCGTGCTATGAAAGGCAAAATTGGTACAAACCTCATTATTTCACAAATAGTTGCTTCGGTGTACTTTAGGTAGCCAATATTATTAGATGAAATTTCTCTATCCCCAATTTGTGTGATTACTTCGTTATAAAGAACTTCCTTAAAGTTACTAGGTATTACGAAACGAATCTGACACAAGAATTGTATCACCTACCTGAATATCTGGATGCATGGCCAAAATGGTGAAGCCAAGGTATAATACAAACGAACTGGTTTCAACTGCCTAAAATACAAAGGCTGCAAATTCCAACTAAAAAAAATTACAAACTCTATTTCATACTGCACTAGTGAATAAAACCATTTCTTCAAATATTTGTTCATCGGTCGTGATTTTTTGGTCATAGCTGAGAATTAAGTCTAACAAAGGTACTTCATTACTATTTGCTATATAGTCTAAAAATATACAGATACATAATTAGTATCACCTAACTTAGAAAACATACTTATATACCTTGATTTTTTTCTAACTCGATTTTTCTCTCTCTAATAATTTTTTCTATAATTATTTTGCTTCTTTCCATATACACTGCAGTTTTTCTGCCATTCGGAAAGAAATTTATCCATATTGAATATGGAATGAATGGGTTTATGACTTTTGCAGTTAAAGCTTCTTCAATTCTACAAAAAAAATTGTTTGTTAAGAACAAAGAACATTATTCAGAAAATTCATCCGTGAGTAAAAATAGATAAAGACAACTTTCGTTTTCAGCAATAGCTAACACTTATATCCCATTGTCATCTCAGCCCGATGGACTACAGTTCAGCAATTGCCAGAACCAAAGCCACCGCCACAGTCTTAATCAGGAAACGCGGTAGCCAGCTGGAGTGACTATGAATATAAGATATAAGTATATTTGCAATCGCAAATCTACTATTTTAAACAATAACCGCTATCACTCACTTACTTTGCTCTTAAATTTCCAAATTCTGCTAGTTCATTAGCAAATTTATTTACATTCAATCCAAGGGCAGTAGCTGAAAAGCAGAACATTTAACAAAATAATTATCCAAAACATTTCATTCTTACATACCACAAAACGTTGTGAAGGCGAACGTGTGCAAGACATCGAATGATACTAAAGCCCCATCCAATCCTTCGAGTTCTTCTAGCAATTTGCAACTATATTTATAAAATGTGCCCATAAAACTTCTCAAAATAATGGGTTTGAAACCTTTTAGAAAATGTTTTCTTCTTGCTTTCCATTTTTCCTCTAAAATTAATATTTCCAAGTTTTATTGGAATATTGCATACAAAAACAACCAACAGAGGATTTACAATAATCAACCTTAAATCAAGAATCGTAGCAAATAATTTGAATCATCTATTTGTAAAAACAATATAAAAACACGAATAAAGAAAATAAAGAAGCTTTCATTACAATTGGAGAAACAAAACTCTTTTTTCTTGAGCACCGCAACGTTTCGGTAAGTCAGAAATGTCTTTGTCTTAATTAGCTGAAGCAATATGACCCCTAACCCCGTAACACTCCTTAGCCAGGATTTCATCCAAATCCAGTTGTTTTTTATTTATTTTTTTTATCTACCGGGCGTAAAGTACCTACTTACTTTACGCACTCTTCAAAAGACGTGAAATTAGACTTCACGCACTAGTACGTGAAGTAAACGAAAAAGTTTAATAAATTGTTTTAGTTTCTTCGCAAAAGTGCATAAATACCCACAAGAATAAAATTTGATATTAAAAAAGCCTTTGCTGTCCTTTTTTTGCATTGAAAATGTGACTTTAGATACTAGGGCTTGAAGGTGTGGTATATTTTTTCAAATTTGTGGCTTTATGTTATCGGTATGTATCATGTCTTGCTTGATAATGTGATGCCTGGCATGCCTGCAATAAAATTAGTTATTTTTTTTTTGAAGGTGAAGTACTATATTACGTATTTGAAATGTTACAAAAAAAGAAAAAAAAACTTATTACAATAGAGTAATCCTCTAGGTTAGTACATGTTTAGAGTGCACAATGAATTCTCAAGGAATTTGTGTGTGCACCAAATAAATAAATAAACAAATATAAAAACTATTCACTACTTAGAACATTAAATAAACAATAGAATAACATTACGATAAAAATAAAATACATTAATTGTGTTATACACAAATAGCAAAAATAATCCTTATTAGGTACTTAATACACAACAGTATCGAAGCCTATGCCCGAAACCAACGAATATTTGAGACGATGACTGCGTAATTCCGAACTATCCAAACCTTTAGTTCCTCCTTAATTTTATTATATGATAGAGTTCTATAGTTAATGGGTAGTAAATTGATTATTTTAGGAAGAGTATATGTGTAGTGTCTTTGAGTAGCTGCGAAATTTGTTTGTGGAAGAGCCATGGAATTATTTGCAATTGATCGAGTTTCTTTTTCGTGATTTACATAAGGTAAAATAATTTTATTTTTATAGTATTTCTTGATAATATCTTCAATATACAACTGTCTTATGTTCAGCAAACCTGCATCCTTGAAGAGCATTTCAGAACTGTATAACCTTTTTTCAAATAGCATTACTTTAAGTATATACTTTTGAGACACAAACAAAGAGGCCAAAACATTGCTACATGCAGCACCCCAGGAGGCGATGCCATAATTTAAGATGGGCTGCACAAGAACTTGATAAATTTGTCTTATTGTTTTTTGTGAGACAAAATGTGATCCACATGTACATGCCACCTCATACGCTGGTCAAAATAGACACCTAAATATTTGATATTGTCTTTTTGTGCTATACTGTTGCTGCATTTGCAGTTTGAGATATCTGTACATGTACGGTTGTGGAAATCAATGCTACAAGTAGAAATATTTACATTGTTTATAGAGAATGGTATATAAAAAGATTTTTGAACATTCAACGTTAAGAGATTGCTGTCCATCCAGTGTTTTATTATAGTCATGCTCTTTTCGGCTATTTCCAGAGATTCTTGCCAGGTATCAGCCTTTATAAGTAGGTACTGCCGTATCATCAGCATAACACAAGATTTTAGCTCTATAATCTAGAGTGTTTGTGAGAGTTCACATATATTAGGAAGAGTAATGGGCCCAAAACTGTACCTTGCGGAACACCAAACTCCACTACCTCCTCCTTACTAAAGTTGTCTCCTATTTTTACTTTTTATACTCTGTCGCTCAAGTATGATTGGAAAAGTTTGAGAACAATACCTCTAACACCGATACACTCCAGCTTGGACATCATAATTCGATGGTCCACAGTATCGAAGGCCTTTGACAAGTCTAGGAAGATTGCCAAAGGCTTGGAGCCCTCATTTAAAGAAGAAACGACATGATTGCTAACCTTGTCAATTGCATCATTGGTTCCATATCCCTTCCTAAAACCAAATTGATTTTTGGATATAATATTAAATTTTTCAAGGTAGCTCCACAATCTCTCCTTAATGCACCTTTCAACAAGCCTAGCCAAGACACTAGTTAAAGCTATAGGTCGGTAATTGCTAACATTTAACCTGTCTCCAGCCTTAAAAACAGGTACTACAACAGCACTTCTAAAAATTGAGGAAAATGTTCCTGTTTGGAAAATGGTATTTATTAAGTGCATTAGTGGCTTAGTTAGTTTTTCTTTGTGATTTTTGATCATTTCTGCAGATACCTCAGCTTCCCCACATGCAGTATTGTTTTTAAGGCCGGTTATTTCTTTTAAGATTTCCCTGTCTGTTATGGGTGCAAGATACATAGAATTTACCTAACAAATGCGGAAAGTGATACTTTACCGCACGCAACGGCAGTTGACCGAACGACGCGAAGCGGAGTTCAGTCAAGCCGTTAAGAGCTATTTATTAAATATAAAACTAGATAATTCTCTGCCTGTTTTTATTTAATTTTGGTTTAACTCAACTAAACATTACATAGTGGCAGTTGTGGAAAAGACGACAGGCTTGATTAAGTGCTGGAGCTGTAAGCTGGAGCTTTACCACGACAGCTATTGTGAAATACAAACTCAAGACATCTGTGCAAGTCCCAGGATATCTGTGCAAAAGTGTACAGGGTGGCCCAAATTCGAGCCTCATCATTGGATCTCAGTAACCGTAAGAGATACAGGGTCGGTTAAATTATGGCAAAGTTGCGCAATTCTATGACCAATAGAATGCCGTTTTGAAACTAGAAAGATTCCGAATACTTCCGGAGATTTTCGGAAAAAACCGTTTTTTCGTCTTCAGGCGGCCATCCTCAACTTCCTTTTTTTTAATACGGACCTGGATTTTTTATTTACGATTTTGTCATCTTTGGGCATCCTAAAACCGATACTGTTTATAATTTTTCACTAACACAGAAAAAAAAGCAGGTCCATATTTAAAAAAAAATAAATTGATGATGATTCCAGACGAACGAAACGTTGGATTTTAAATTTAATACCGCCATCTTGTAGAGGAGAAAAAGTGACAATGCGAATGTGAAATTAGTTTTTCAAAATCTTCTCAAATAAAATCAGGAAAAAATCAAAACTATACGAAAAAAACATAAATTCTTCGTTTTTCTTATTTTTTTTCCTGATTCCATTTAAAAAGATTTTGAAAAACTAATTTCACATTCCCATTGTCACTTTTTCTTCTCTTTAAAATGGCGGTATTGAATTTGAAATCCAACGTTTCGTTCCTCTGGAATCATCATCAATTTATTTTTTTTTAATACGTTTTTAACGTGGTATTGAAAAATTATAAACAGTATCGGTTTTAGGATGCCCAAAGATGACAAAATCGCAAATAAAAAATCCAGGTCCATATTTAAAAAAGGAAGTTGAGGATGGCCGCCTGAAGACGAAACGTCGAATTTTAAATTTAGTAGCACCATCTTCTAAAGGGGAAAAAGTGACAATGATGAAGTGACATTTATTTTAAAATTGCTCTTCAAATAAGCTCAGGAAAAAATAAAAACGATTTTACGAAATTTAATTTTTTTTCCGAAAATATCTCTGGAAGTATTCGGAATCTTTTTAAAATTTTTAAAACGGCATTCTATTGGTCATAAAATTGCGCAACTTTTCCATAATTTAACCGACCCCGTATCTCTTACGGTTACCGAGATACCAATGATGAGGCTCGAATTTGAGCCACCCTGTACAACCGTATAGTATTTCCAAATTCAATTGGAACAAGGTACCAACTGGTGGCTGACTAGTCACCGAAAGTTTCGATAAGAAATGCATTGCCACTAGTCAGCCACCAGTTATGATTTATGTTCACCTTGTTCCAATTGACTTTGGAAAAACTATACTAAGCTGTAGGAAAAAGCAGGAGAACAATGTCGGACAGTAGGACACCCAATGAACTCAGCTTCTCAGGTGATTTAACTTCACACTGGAAATTATGGAAGCAGAAGTTCGAAAACTCTATTTTCCTACGACCACATATGAAAATGACAAAATCCGCACTAGTTGGTTCTTTGAAAGTAATTTCAATACACGCGATAAAAGTACTTTCAGCACACGCGTGGAAAATACTGTTGACATTATTTGTGATTGACATTGACAATTTACTTTCAATACTGGGTTGAAAGTGGAAAATACTTTCAGCACGTGTGTTGAAAATGAAAAGAAATAAAAAGAGAAAATTGGTGTAAATCGGTTTCTGGTCGTAGGAAAAATGGTGTACATCACCAAACATCACTCGTGAGAAAGCGTCTTTCATACACTCAAAACACTCGTGTGAAATTTGTCACTTTCTATACTTGTAATGTAATATACTATTTAGCAAGCGGAAAATCGCAATCTTACTTAATTCAATTGGAGATCGGGGACTCCAAATTCATAATACTTTTGAATACTCTGTAACAGGAGGATAAAACTAAGGTTTTTACTGTTTTGGAAAAGTTTGATGCGTATTGTAACCCTGTTGAAAACCTTGTTTACTACGAACACTTCAAGTTCTTCAGAAGGCACCAACAACAAACAGAGACTGTAGACCAACTTGTCGTAGCTCTGAGACAGCTTGCTTCAACTTGCGAATTCAAGGAAACTGATGTGTTGATTCAAGATAGACTTGTTTTGGGTATTAAAGATAGCAGAATCCAGGAAAGACTTTCGCAGGAATCTGATTTAAAACTGGCCGAAGCAATAAAGATTTGTCGGTCAATGGAAACTAGTGAAGCTACTGAAAAAGTAATTCCTCAAGATCAAGATCAAGCTGTCCATGCTGTGAAATTCAGGAAGTATTAACAAGGGTCAGGAAAATCTGAAAGTTGTAACATTTGAAATGTCACAACAATATATTTATTGTTCTTAATTATTCAGTACATCATACCAGTACATTATTGTCTTTTTATACTTTAGATACCATCTACATAATTCATCACTTTATGCCCGTGCGGACATGAAGTACACATTTTGGCCCGCGCGGGCATATTGTACCATTCTTAACATCAGGTTGACAATTACGCCGCAAATGACGTGGTTTGCGTGTACGCAAAGTTGCATCGATTTCAAATAAAGTCCCCCTGGTATGACATAAAAGTTTGTATGCACCACGGTAACTAATAGATATATACCCTATATACATCTACTTAGTATAGTACCCTTGATACATAAATAACTATTATATATTTTGGACTCATTTAAGAGGGGCGTTTAAATAAAATGTCATGTACTAGTCTAGGAGGCAGTGAAATTTTTTAGCACTTATTTCTCCAGTTGGTGTCTATGAAATAGTTTGTTCTCCTGGTGATACAAAGCAAGAATTTTTGAGTCTGGCTAAAATTTTCGAATGGGTTCACAAGATCAATGAAAAATACAAGTACGCTTATTTTTCCAGACATAAATATTTCACATTTACTACAATAGAACATAAAGTATATGAAAATGGCAATTTGGCTTATCTCAGATAGTGACAGTGAGGCTGAACAATTTCGGTTCTTCAATTTTTCACTTGCCAGACATATTATTTATACTCACAGATTAGCCGGACTTTTTTTTCACGTAACTTCAGTATACTTATGAGTAGACCTATTTTTATCACTGAGAAAAAAAAGGGCCGTGCATTCGTAAGCTTTAACGCATTTTGCGCCTCAACCCATCGGAAAACCCCCCCTAAAAATATATGTATTTTGCTTAGAATTACTAACCCTACAATTCTATCCAAGTTGCCTGACTGGGAAAATAAGTACCGAAAATCGTCACTGCCTCCTAGACTATACAGACCTTCACAAATTTCTGTTTTATTCCAAATTTAGACCGCTTTTCAGTAAAATGAAGTTATGTTCATAATAATAATAGATTGATGTAGGAGTTCTCTCATTTTTGTTGCAAAATACGCAGTCTAAATAGTAAAATTATTAACAATTTTGTTGAAAACAATATGCAAATTTATGATGTTTTTGTTGATCAAAATCTGCCAAAAGTGCCAAACAAGCAGGTGATTGCTGTCATTATCAGCAGAGACTCAAACCAAACGTATGTTCAGCGGTTATCTTAAAGATGTCGTTAAGTTCGGAAAGGGTAGTCACTTCTTTCAAACGCCAGTAAAAACTGTTTTACCTAGCTAAAAATGTGAAACCCTATTATTTCATTTGCATCTGAATAAAATTATTAGTCCGCTGTAAATGACTGTGTAAATGAATTGATATTGAAGATGTCGCCATCTACTTGTAAATAAGTCAAACACTTACAGAAAATTTGAACATCTGTGATTAAAAAATATTTAATGTATGTCATAAAGCCCAAAAGATGGCGCTCTGACTCTTATCTGACGCTCCTCTTAAAAGTACTATTTCGTACACCTAGCGACATCTATGATCCTACTGACTAGTTTTCCTAACCTAATACCGAAAATTCTGTTATTGAGGTTATTTCCGAGAAACCTGTAGCGCTGTCATTTTTATGATTTCGACAAGCCTGACAGATCAAGAAAGAAAAGACAGAACCACTTTGGGTACTTTCGACTAGCTTTTCTATTTTTAGCCATCGAGCCCATAGTTTTATAAATTGACTAGCCAGAAGAGTGATTAATCGTGTCAGCTAGAACGTTTCTTGGAAAATCAACAGATTGTTGACTTTGAACAGGATGAAAAATCCGCGCTGCACTTCTGAGTGAAAATTGACGAATTTGAGACCATGCTGTTCTGTATCTCAGAATAAATCTGAGCCCCCTTTTCAAGGAATGTTGGTGTCCTATAAGAAGTTGATCCCCAACCATTATTTGGTTGCCTCCAGCCAGTTTGGTACTTCTAGATCTCAAATTTGTGAAAACTTCCAAGGATTCCGTCCAGGCTTGTTTTATTATTTACCTATGGGTCCCTTAAATGTGCCATATTAATTACCGTAACTTACCTTTTCTTTATCGCTCCTATCGATCCTATCCTAAGCTTAATTAGCTAGTTAATGTCTTTGTAAATCTCAATTACCGTTACTTATTATTAGTTTTTTTTTTATCGCCCCCTAGCTTGGTTAGCTAATTAATATCTTTGTAAATCTTAATTACCGTTACTTATTAGCTATTACCTTTTTTCTATTGCCCCTTTCCCCCTATCATTTGGCTCCATTGGCTGAACGATATCTTTGTGAAATCAATTACCGACTCGTTCATCGTATAGTGAGTGGTGTTTGGCTGGAATGGCTAACTACTGTTTAAATATAGTTATTAATTTAATTAATTAATCATTATAATGGTCAGATGTTTACCTTTATTATCATTTTCTTTATCATTATCTAGTATCTAATAATTATCGATTATTATAATTATTACATTTCCTTTATATCGAGTACTGATCGATATAGTATATTGTGGATTCATCAACCTTTGAAAGGTTAATTTAGCTATTAATTTCAGATCAATAAGGTGGTAGTTCAACAAGGTAAACCAATGTAAAATCTTTAGGTAGTTAAAGTTAAGTTTTATGTTTACATATTTTGAATTTTCATTACAGGTAAGACGGTGGAGCTCTCCCCGATATCCTTAATTTCAAGTTTTTGATATTTATAACTCCCTAAGGATTATTTATTACCTTTCCGCATCTATAATTTTTTTTTTATTGATTTGATTGACTTCGAGACAAAGAATTGAAGTTTCATCGTGGGTATCTATTTGATTGTTTTTGAATTTCAATCCTTTAATATACTTATTTAAATTAAGTTTTGCTTTTGGAAAGCTGCTTAATTAATTATTTTTTTTTGAATTTGGATACTGAACAATATTCTTCTTTGAACTTTGAACAACAAGTTCGCCATCTTGTCACAAATTTTTAATGAACAACAGTTCGATATTTGTTTAATAAATTATTGTTTTTAGAATTCCAAAACTTGTGTTTTTATTGAATGGGTTAAATGTCAGATAGCTATTAGATTTATTTTCCTTTTCAGATTTTTGCATTTATCTTTTTAAACAATAACTAATTATTGGAATAGTGTCTATAGCTTATTTTTTCCCAAGATAGATTTTGGCATTGTCAACTTTGAAACATAAACAATGCTGCTAATGCCGCTTATTGGTCGCTATTGTAAAACTGACGTCAACCTGCAGAAACACCTCATTTCGCGACCAATCAGGGTCAAGCGTTATTGTTTATGTTTCAACGTTCAAAAAATCTATCTTGGCAAAAAATAAAGTGTAGTTTGGCTAGTCTTTGGTAATCAAAATAATATATACAAACTAGTGGCGCCCTCTCTTTACTGTACCAACACCAAGAACCAGCCCAAGCTGAACAACCACTGAGCATAGTCGAGCACAGATTATGAGCATTTTTTTGTTTCGACAAAAAAGCGTTACAAAGTCAATATTACAAATCATCAACACCTGATTTTAGGATCAAAACGTGTTCCAAGTATGGATCAGGGCATGCAAAAAGACAATGTCCAGCATATAACCGTGTCTGCTCAAAATGTCATCGTGAGGGCCATTATCGAGAATTCTGTAGCAGAAAGTATCAAGTCGATGTAGAAAGTGATACTTATGACACAGACTCGTACAGTAAAAAATCTGATTCCTCAGTTAGTGATGATGGGGTCCGTACTGTAATAAACCATAATGTAAATGCAGTGGAATGATTCGAAACCTTAACTATTGAACAGTGTCAAGTCTGGGAAGTCAAGTTAACATTCTTACTTACAAAGACTTTGAGATGTTAAAAAATAAAATTTAGTGACATTTCACAGGCTTCATCTGTTTTGCTGTAATATACCGAACACAAGATAGATACTTTGGGCCAAATAAATTTGCTCTGTGATTTCACCAGTCATCAGAACTATCGTTCCGTGTATTAAACAGTGGGCAATCAGCTTCTTTTATCCTAGGGTTGGAGCCTGCCAAACTTTTGAAAATTGTGAATAACACTTGTGAAATTACCTCCCCGAATAAAGGAACTAGGAAATCTGAAACAAATTCTTGACAAACATTGCAGTGTTTTTAGTGGAATTGGAGTCCGGCCGGTAAGAGAATCGACCTTGCATTTTGGGTTCAAGAGTTGAAATTTGGTACAGATGATCTTTAGACCTTACTCTTCGATTTAAGAAATGTTGCCAAGGTAGGGGTCGTGGTGGGGACCCCGTTTTGGCGGGTTGCCTACCTTCAGGGGCAAAATGTTTGTTTTTCGGAAGCTATTTCTCGCCCGATTTTTGTGCTATTGAGCTGAGAATTCGCGAGTATTTTTTTTTTGTGTCTGAAGGCACTCCATGGCCATCGGGGCCGATTTGATACCTGGTTTTAACATGGCGGCGGTAAAAACGCTGTAACTCAGTTGGCAGCGGAATGACCTACATTTGGGGCTTTTTCAACGCCAAAACTTCTGCACGGGGGTTTTTCACCTCGCTGAAGCTAAAAAAAATACTCAGGAGGACGTCAGACTAGCCAATAACGCGGATTGCCTAACCACACAGGGGCAGGAACCTCCAAAGTATTACATCAGATCGTTACTGTTGTGACATATATTGTACTGTTTCTTTTGGGTGACAAAATTTGAAATAATAAACGCAAAAATGTTTAGTTTATTAAAAATCACATTTCAAATAAACTAGGCACCTTGCGGAGACTGAGA